>JANHAO010008688.1:0-19091 GCA_026873985.1 Saraca asoca | reverse complement strand
GCTTGTAGGGGGTTTCCTGAAGGAAAGGGATTCCTGATGGTGACCTTCTACGCCGGTCACGGACCTCGGGATTGGGTCGTGACATTCTATCATGAATAAAAAAATTTAAACATTAAATTTTAAAAAATTAACATTTTTTTTATTTTTCTAGAAAATGAAAAAATAAAAAAAATAAAAAAATAAAATTTTTGGTAAAAAATAAAAAAATGGAAATAATTTTTTTTCGTTTTTATAAAACATAAAAAATGAATAAATTTATTTTTCTATCATGAATAAACTTTTCGTTTTTATAAAAAAAAATAAGAAAAGGAAAATAATTTTTTTATTTTTTTACCAAAAAATTTATTTTTTCATTCTAGTTTTTATTATTTTTCTATTTTTTAGAAAAATTAAAATTTAATTTTTTAAAATTTAATATTTAAACTTTAAATTTTTGGTAGAATTTATTTTTTTATTAAAATTTTAATCAATATATAATTAATTGTGACATAACGTCTAGTTATTTTATACTAATTTTATTTTAATAATTAATTGTGACATAACGTCTAGTTATTTTATACTAATTTTATTTTTTTATTTTTAAATTTTTTTTTAAAAAAAATTATTTTCTTTTTGAAAAAAAAAAATAAAAAATAAAAAAATTAGAAAATGTTGGAAAACATTCCCAAAAAATTTAATTTTTTTCCTTTTTTATTTTCATTTTTTATTTTTATATTTTATAAAAATTAAAAAATTTATTTTTTTTTAAATTTAATATTTAAATATTTTATTCATAATAAAATTTTAGTCAATATATAATTAATTATGATATATTATCTAATTATTTTATACTAATTTTTTTTCTTTTCATTATTTTTGAAATTTTTTTATTTTTTATTTTTATTTTTTAAAATAAAAATTAAAACAGAAAAAGAAAAAACAAAAAATTGGAAAAAGTTGGGAAACATTTTCTCAAAAAATTCTTTTTTTTTTCTGTTTTTTTTTAAAATTAAAATATTTAAGTTTTTAAAAATTTAATATATAAATTTTTTATTCATGATGAGCATTTTATTTTTTATTAAAATTGTAGTAAATATATAATTAATTGTGATATATTATCTAGTTATTTAATATTAATTTTATTTTTTTTCTCTTTTTATTTTATAAATTTCTTTTTAGAAAATTATTTTTTATTTTTTATTTTTATTTTTTAAAATTTTTTAATTTTAAAAAATAAGAAAAGAAATAAATAAATAAAAGAAAAAAAATGTTGGAAACGTTGGTGTTACCAACGTTTTCCAACTTTTTATTTAAAAAATATATAAAAAGTTGATAAATCTTGATAATAAAAAAAATAAAAAAAAGTTGAAAGCGTTGTTGTTATTAACATTTTTCAAAAAAAAAAAAAAGTTTTGAAACAACACTATTTGCGTAAGATATTTTTTTTCACACCAGACTGGACAAAAAGTCCCCTTTAGACGGACAGTGGTCGTGGTGTCCCCATATATGAATGTAACATAATTTCTAGGGACGCAGATTCTCTGCTGCACGGCCTGCACAGCACGCATGTAGCACAGCTTGCTTTGTCAAATTTTTAAGGAAAATTAAAAAAAAAATTAGGCAATATAAAAAAATGAAAAAAATTCATGACATTAAAAAAATGAAAAAAATTTCAAGAAAAATAAAAAAAGAATAAAAAAATTAGGGAAGATCTGAAAAATTTTCAAGAAAAAATAAAAAAAGAAAGAGGAAGGAAAAAATTTAGGAAAAATTTGGAAAAATGAAATAAATATTTCAAGAAAAATAAAAAAGAAAAAATTTAGGGATGTTACAAGGATTTTTTGAAAGCACATTTTGGGCCGAGTCGAGGTCCGATTGGAGGCCCACTTAGATTGGTTGAGGTTTAGGCCGGAGTTCGAGACCGTTGAGCGAGGATCCAGATTGTCGGGCACAAGTTGGAGGCATCTCGCAACGTCGCGAACGAAAGGGTGCAGCTTGCTGAAGAGACTTTTAACCCCTCAGCGAGAAGCCCACAGCCTCCAAAAGAACGACCAGGCGCAAATGACAAGGCTAGTTAGAGCCGTTAGCTCGCTCAACTTCCAACTCGCACACTAACAACGAATACTTGAATGGAGCCCAGTCAGCAATCCAAGGCACACATTTCCTGCTGACAGCTCAGCTTCTAAACTTATACATCAACTCCCCGAAAATTTGATAATGATTTGTCCAGTATTAATTATCTAGCGCCAAGCATTAAATGTCTGATACGACGGGAGTAATCATTTTATTGCTTATGAAATTACACTTGTAACCCTCCCCTTTTCTATAAATAGAAGGGGGAGGTCACCATATAGGAGGGAGAACACAGATACATGTAGAAACTCTGCCAGTATTGAGAGTAAGCACTGTTCACCTAGAAAGAACTCTATTGTTGTAGTCATGCCCTGTAAAATCGAACCTTGCGGTGCATAAAAAAAGATCAACATGGACATAGGGGGCAAACTGACTTTATTCGAACCACGATAAACTTCTGGTGTTGTTGCTTCTTATTCTTCTTCTTTATTACTTCATTTCACTATTCTCTGTCACACTTAGCTTGCAATCAGGGATAACACCGAACTTAACTCATTGACTGGATTTTGGTGTCAACATTTTGGCGCCCCCACTATACATTCTTTGTTTTCAGTCTTCGATAAATTGTTTCAGACACGATGGCAAGAGGAAAAACTACCAGGAGTGGAGAAGTTCCAACTGGCCAACCCAAAGGTCAAGTACAACAGTGGAACATAGCCATTCCTACGGCGGTTTCCAACACTGGCATAACTTCTTTTGTCCAATACCATCCCATAGTCCATGAAACTGATGAGGGTCAAACTTGGCAACAGTGCCAAGAGGCGCTTGACCAACGCCAAGAAGCGCTGGAGAATACAGTGAAAGAATTGACCAATATGGTGTGAGTATTGGCCCAAATACGTACCCAAGGTGCGCTAAGGCAGGATGAAGTGGTCTCACCCGAGGCTGGACGTCATCAGTCAGGGCCTCAACATGAAGAGCAAGCCAAGGTTGAACATCATCGGACTGGCTCACTACGCTCCTCCAACTCGCGGCTAAGGTCCAAAGTCCACCAGGATTGGGAGGATAAGGAGGATGATCACCAATGTGAAAGCTCGCACAAGAGCGAGAGCTCGCATGAAACCAACAACGAGCAAGAGAAGGATCGTGACTTGTCCGATCATGAGTGCGGTAATAAGTACAAAACATCAGATTGACATTCTCATAGTAAGCGAGAAGAAAGGAGTCAAAAGACCTCTAGTCAATAGTCAAAATCTTGAGATCCGATGGTTGAAGAGTTGCTCTACAGGATGCAAAAATTGGAGAAAAACTCTGCATCTCAGGGGAACTGGGAGTCACACGAGGAGAGAACTCCACTTTCTTGCCAGATCCAGGAGGAGCCCCTTCCCTGCAGATTCAAGCTCCTAAACATCCCCCTTTACAGTGGGGATAGCGACCCTTACAGTCACCTGAATGCTTTTAATGTCTAGATGGACCTATAAACCTCCAACTCATTGGTAAAATGCCAAGTCTTCCCGGCCACACTCGAAGAAGTACCACAGACATGGTTTAGAAGCCTTCTAGTTTGTAGCATAAAGAGCTAGGAGGAATGCCAAACAAAGTTCCTCAATCAATACAGAGCGCTAAAGAGATAGCTCACCCCGTCCTGCCACTTGGCCATGGTCTTTCAATGAAAAGACGAATCGCTTAAGGACTACATCGCTAGGTTCCAGCAAGAAGTCAGTAATGTAGACAATCCATCTGACGAGAGTATCCTCACGATGATTTCAGTGGGAGTCTGAAAGGATGGGAAATTATATGAGGACATATATAAGTCCCCTGTCAAGAGCCTAGATGAATTTTATAAGCGAACTGCTAAGGAAATCCGATGGGAGGAAACCTTCGGCATGAAGAAGCCGAACAAGAAAGAAAAAACTATCACCTCCCATCGAGGCAGGAAAAGAAATGGAGGCGAGGGCAGTAAAGACAGCCAAAAGGGCGGTTTCGGAAGCCGGACCACCAAGAAGGCCCAAAATAAATAATTTCAATATCCACATCTCTATGATACTTACACTATCCTGTCGGATGCATCAAATAGGATCTATATGATGGAGAGAGATAATGAGGACTTTGGCAGACCCAGGCTGATGAAGACCTCCATTGAAAAGAGGAACCACAGTAAATTTTGTGCCTATCGCAGTGAGGTTGGGCACAACACATTAGACTACTGGGTGTTGAAAGATGCCATCGGAGACTTCATCAAAAGAGGCCGCCTGAGAGACTACGTGGTGAGACCCCAAGAGCAGTGACCCCCACATCCTTAGCAACCTACGTCATGCCATCAAACCCCTGAGCATGAGGAAACACCATCCATAAGGACCATCTTTACCATACACAGTGGACCTCATATCGCAGGCACATCAGATCAATCGCGTGATCATTATGTGAGAGCGGCGGGACGTGTCCTTCTGACAAATCATGTGGAGCGTGAAAGGCTCGCCAAGAAGGTCAAGATATCTTTCAATAGTATTTCCTTCATGGAAGATGATGCACAAGGGGTCCATTACCCCCATAATGATGCGATAGTCATCCAGACGAAGATCGACAATGCCGAAGTGAGAAGGATCATGGTGGATACTGGGAGTTTCGTAAACATAATGTACAAAGGGTGCTTCGACCAGATGGGCATGAACGAGAATCAGCTAGACCTATCACCTGAGCCCCTTTATGGCTTCACTAAAGATAGAATACTCTTAATAGGATGGATCAAGCTCCTACTAACTCTAAGAGATCACAACAGGCAAGCAACTGTCATGGCAACTTTCTCATTATAGATTATCCCTCGACTTACAATGTGGTGCTGGGACGACTTGCCATGAACGATTTTGACATGGTAATGTCAACCTGGGTATTAACTATCAAGTTCCCTACCCCGAGTGGAATTGGGTGCATACGTGAAGAGTAGCAAGTACCCCAGTGCTGCTATAAAGAGGCAATTAAACTCAGGTTTCAAGGGAAGAAAGTAAATATTGTATTCAAGGGAAAGGCCCGAGCGATGAGCAAGAAAGGGATTAGCTATGATCTTGACCCTCAAGAGGTGGATGCTGAGTGAGTCACTGGACCAGTTGAGGAATTGGAGGACGTACGAGTGAGCGAGGTTGACGAGCAGAGATGCCTCAAGCTAGGGAAATGCTTGCCACTTGATATGAAGGCACAATTGATGAGTTTTCTTAGGGCAAATGTGGAGATTTTTTCCTAGAACCATGAAGATATGGAGGGCATCGATCTGAATATAATGTCGCATAGATTAAATATCGACCTTTAGGTCAAACCAATTTGCTAGAAAAGGAGATTAATAACCGTTGAATGCTATGCAGTGCTTAAGAAAGAGGTGGACAAGCTTTTAGCAAACAACTTCATTTGTGAGGCACGATACCCTACTTAGGTGGCTAACCCTATACTCATTAAAAAGAAGAATGGGAAGTGGAGAACGTGTATTGACTTTACTGATCTCAATAAAGCATGCCTTAAAGGTAGCTTCCCTTTGCCAAGGATAGACCAGCTAGTGGATACAATGATAGGACATGAACTACTTAGCTTCATGGATGCCTACTCAGGGTATAATCAGATTCTGATGGCTACACAAGATGAAGAGTATACCTCATTTATCATCGATCATGGGCTGTGCTATTACAAAGTGATACCCTTCGAACTTAAGAATGTGAGGCCAACCTATCAGCAGTTGGTGAACATGATGTTTCGAGAACAAATCAACAAGACTATGGAGGTATGCGTAGACGACATGCTAGTGAAATCCAAGCAACTCATCGATCACATGCATGACCTTGACGAGATGTTCCAAACCTTGAGAAGGTATTAGATGAAGCTAAACTTGCACAAGTGTGCGTTCGAAGTAGCCTTAGGCAAATTCCTTGGCTTTATAGTCAATAACAGAGGGATTGAAATGAACCCAGAGAAAATTAGGGTACTACTCGATATGCGTTCTCCCATAAGACCAAAAGATGTCCAAAGCCTAAATGGTCAGATCACTACGTTCAACAGATTCATCTCTAAGGCAATGGACAAATATGATCCCTTCTTCGACATCCTCAAGAGGGTGAAGAGGTTCAAATGGACCCCCGAATGTGAGGTCACATTTCAAGAACTTAAGACATATCTCAAGCAAGTACCTCTCCTTTCTAAGGTGAAAGAAGGTGAAAGATTAACCGTATACTTGAGTGTATCCCAGCATACCTCAAGCATGGCACTTATGCGAGAAGAGGGAAGAATTCAACTCCCCATCTACTATGTGGGCAAGAGACTGTTAGATGTAGAGACAAGATATTCACCCATGGAAAAACTCGTCTATTGCCTGGTCATCACCTCAAGGAAGCTACGGCCTTATTTTCAAGCCCACAGCATCAAGGTCCTCACTCAGTACCCACTGAGACAAGTTCTGTAGAAGACAGATGCCTTAGGACGATTGCTTAAATGAGCAATTAAGCTCTCACAGTTTGACATTGAGTACAAGCCTAGAACAGCTATCAAGGGCCAAACACTGGCTGATTTCATTATTGAATTCACAGGCCTCGTACAAAATGAGGTAGAAGTCCTTGAGGCCCCATGGTGGGAACTATTCGTCGATGGGTCATCTAATGATCAAAAGGGCAGAGCAGAAATGCTTCTTATCAGTCCGGAAGGACATAAAGTCTTCAGTGCCTTGAGGTTTGACTTTCAGGTCACAAACAATGAAGCTAAATATGAGGCCCTGTTAGCAGGCTTATGACTAGCCAGAGAGGTGCATGCCGAGAGAATAAAGATTTTTAGTGACTCGTGATTAATTATTTGTCAAATAAAAGGTGAATACCAAGCTCGAAGGGAGAAAATGATAAGATAACTTCACAAAGTCCAAGAGATGCTAGGCTTTTTCTAACAATTTGAGATCACTCAGATCCCGTGAGCCCAAAATGTGTACGCTAATATGTTGGCTCATTTGTCTACCCTTGATGATCCTGACCTTATAGGGGCAATTCCGATAGAGGTCCTTCCATCCTGTAGTATCAGATATCAAGACGTTGTCATGGCAATTGTCAAAGTGCCCAACTCCTGGATGAATCTGATCTTGGATTACCTATAGAACAAAAGGTTACCAAATGATAGACTCGAGGCTTGACATCTGTAAGCTCGTCTACGAGCTCGAGCAGCCAAATACTATATCCATGACAACATGCTCTATAAGAGAGGGTTCATAACCCCACTTTTAAGATGCATAGATGGTGAAGAATGCAGTACTATCTTGGAAGAGATTCATGCAAGGCATCATGGAAACCACACTGGGGGCTATCTTTGGCACAGAAGGCCCTTTGATAGGGATTCTATTAGCCGACAATGAAGCAAGATGCTATCGACCTTGTCAAGAGGTGTAACAAGTGCCAGAGGTTTGTAAAGGTACCACAAGCCCCACCAGCCTATTTGAAGCAGATGATGAGTCTAGGGCCATTTGTAATTTAGGAGATAGACCTGATCGGACCACTTCTTAAGGCACAGGAAAATTGGAAATATGCAATAGTAGCTGTAGACTACTTCACCAAATAGGCGGAGGCGAAGGAACTCACTGAGATCTCATCTTCTAAGGTCCAGAAGTTTGTATGGAACAACATCATTTGTAGGTTCGGGGTCCCTCAATAGATTGTCTCCGATAACAGGACTCAGTTCACTAGCAAGTAATTCATCAAGTTCTACGATGACCTTAAGATTGTTAAGAGCTTCACAGCCGTAAACTACCCACAAGCTAACGGGCAAGTAGAAACTGTCAACAAGATCATCAAAAAGATCTTGAAGACCAAGTTAGAGGCCAGAAAGGGAGCTTGGGTAAATGAGTTGCAATCAATATTATGGGCCTACAAGACCACGCCTTGCAACTTTATGGGGGAAACCCCCTTCTCAATGGTATACAGGTGTGAGGTAATGATCCCCACAGAACTCGAGGTCACTACACAGTGAAGAGTCGCTTTCGATGCAGAAGATAATAATTGGCTGCTTACTACAAACCTAGACCTTTTAGAGGAAGCGAGAGAAAGAGCTAGCCTTAGGGTTGCAGTCCATCAACAACAGATAGCAAGGTATTACAACCGTAGAGTGCAAACTCAAAAGTTCAAACCAGGTGACCTCATCCTATGCCTCATCCTCCCCGGAACCCGCAAATCCAGTGAGGGTACCTTGGGACCGAATTGGGAAGGTCCATACATTATCAAAAAGATTGTGAGTGATAGAGCCTACCATCTGCTGGATATGAATGGAGTAGAATTCCCCCATGCTTGGAATGCCAAGCACCTCCGCCATTATTATTAATAAGTGTCTCTGTACCTTATAGCTGATTCATTGTACATATGAATGTAATTCTTTAAAATTCTTTGGAATAAGATCAAAGATTTTTTATGCTAAGTTATATGTTATACTATGCAACAATAGCTAACATGTCAAATTCTTATATGAGTGTGAGTAAATGAGATCCCAGCATTCAAGCATGCAAACAATAAGGATAAAAAAAGTTTGGCTTCACCGTAACAAAATTATACAGGTTGTTTGTGAAGTTCATAACATGTGCTAGGGGCACCAAAAAGAGCAAAGTTATACAATTCTTCCTCTAGGAGGACGGGGCCACAGGGGCTGAGCCTTCAACATGCTGAGGACTAAGAGCTGGAACATTGGGAACACCATACGTAGGAACAGCATCAGTAGCTTGGGAGCTACCCTCTGCCTGGACCGCGACTCCAGTAGAAGGGACACTGACTTCAATAACAAGACCCTTCCTCGCAGCTCGAGCTTTCCATTATTCTACCACCTCGATGGTTTAGGGATAAAAAAAGGTGTAGTCTAGATTGGGGTATTTTTCCCACATAGTATAAAAGAATGAAGTAAGAGTTGTCCTCCTTGTATCCGTGGCTATCTCCACCACATGGAAGGACATTTCGGCTTTAACTTTTGCCACTTTCTCCTTAACAAGCTGCAGCTCTCTCTTAAGCATCATCGCCTCTTTAGCGGAAGCCTTGGCCCACTTCTCTACAGCTCTTATCATCCCTTCGGCAGTATTGGCCACCTTGTTCATTTCCCACAGTTGTGATTGGGCCTCATACAGCTCTATCTTTGCCTTGTTAAGGTCGTTGATGGTGAGGCTGAAGTTCACCTCTATATCCTCACGATGCTTCATCTCGCAAGATAATGTAACCTCTAACTCCTTTATTTCCTCCCCAAGTTCCTACACCTCAGCTCGTCGGGCCCCCAACTCATCTATGAGAGCCGATTTCTCTCTGTCCCGATGCTCGCATGTCATAACAATCTTCATCAACGACAACACATTCTGCAAGAACAAGCAGCAAGGTCAGACTTAATAATAAATGAAATGGCTAAGGTGAGAAAGGACACTTACCGTTAAACCCTGTCGAGCCACGTATCTCACCAGACTCCCAAGGGAGAGTTCTTCACTCTCTAGTGCATTGATCTTATCGTCATTGCCCAAAATCATGCCAAAGTTTTCAACAAATGTCTGAGCATGCACCTCTGTTTCAGAGCCGGGTGCAGCCAATGGCTTTGTGAGGTTAACTTCTAATGGGTTTTAAGGGGTCACCTTCTTCTTCCCCTTGGCAATCCTCTGCTTCTTTTGAGGAAGATCGAAGGGACTGGAAGGACTAGCAGTACTGGTTACCTCCACCTCTTTAGAACATGGTGACGAAATTGGATCCGATAGAGAGACCTCAACAGCAACAGTTGGTTGCTTTGCGACAGCTAAAATCATTTCGGCCTCGGTGGTCACTAGGGCTTTAGGAGTAAGACTTGCGTTAGGGATTGGAGGCTAGCTCATAGCAACTTAGGTTAAGACGACCTCACGACCTGAAAGAGCCTCATCTTCACTATCCAATAGAAGCGTTCTGAGAATCAAGTCCATAATTTTATTGTAGTCATCGAAATTTGATGGTCGAACCTTTGTCAGTTGGCAAATCCTAATCTCCCTTGTCACAACTATGTTTATCAGAGGGGCAAGTCTATGGAAGTAAAAAATGCCCTTGTTAAACCTGAAGTCATTTTGAAGATCCTCAAACAAAGCAAAACGATCTAAAACCCCTAACTCATTGGCCCCAAGCATTGGCTATCTACCAGTCTCATCTGTAAAGTTGAATAAGAGGTCCTCAAACAAAGCAAAACGATCTAAAACCCTTAACTCGTTGGCCCTGAGCATTGGCTGTTAACCAGTCTCATATGTAAAGTTGAATAAGAGGTCAACATTTAGAACAACAAGTCACAATCTAGGACAGATATAAAAGAAGTAAACGGATTCATCCATTCCTAGCCCACCTACCTAGAACAAGAACAAAATCAAAATTTTTAAGATATCTCAGCGAAGGGCATGAAATGTAAAACTAGCGAGACTTGTAACGTCCTGCATTGGACTTCCCCTTTGCATCCCCCTGTGGGAGGATTTCCTTGTGAGACATCTACCTTGTCGAAAGGTAATGAAGTCTGTCCTCAGAGTTCACACACCTAAGGCCATATAGGTAGTAAAGGGTTTCGAGTGACAGTGGAGGAAGGTCATTGACCTTGTGAATAAGGGTAAATGAAATCAAAGAAGTGTATGAATTAGATGTTAGCTAAAATGGGCTAAGCTTTATTTTATTTAAAAAATCAATAATAAAAGGATGAATGGGGAATCTTAATCCCACGGTGAGATATAGGATGCTAATAGCTATGAAGCCTTGAGGAGGATGAGTAGCATAGTCATCTAGAGTATGGACCATAATGCTACACCCTTTTAGGATCCGGTTCGACTCAATGACAGAAGTAACATCACGAACCCGTATAGTGGACTTATGATGTTTAAATGTGCGACAGTCAGGGCATTCACCCGAAATCATCCTTTGGCCTTCGGTACATCCCAAACGAGCCCCTGGGTTTGCAGCGACCTCCCTTCCACTTGTTATCGCACCTTCAGCTTCTTGAATGTTCCTCATATCTTGAAGCAAATCCGATTCATCATCCTCACTCCTAATCAAGTGACAGTGACATGCATGGCACGTTTCCATATACACAAAAGACTGATAAGCTCATTGAGAGTGAACTATACTAAAAATTGGGACTAACGATCCCCCCCACTTCATAGGCCATGCACACCTTACACCACCGCATAGATAACCTAAACTCTGATAGATGGAGAAGACACTCCAGACGGGATACAAAATCTTAGAAGATACCAATATGTACCCAGAATCCTAGAACTTACCGGCAACTCGATTGTTCCATTCTAATTAATGACTAAGTGTCCGAACCATATCTACCCGTCAGCATCATCATCTCCTAATCAGTCAAAATCAAATCTCCTATTTCCTATAAAGGGAGAAAATTGCATAAAGCATAGAGTTAGGGGAAGCGTATCATGATTTTTGGAGATAAAAAGTTTGGAAAGCTCGGGTAACAACTGGAAGCACAGGCAGAAAATGACGGGAACCATTGGTGAAGAAGCTATAACGGTGGCTGGAGAAATCGATAGGCAAAGAACACTAGAAATCCAAAAGTTTTCAAATGGCAAAGTGAGAGGGAGAAAGAAAACACTCTTAGCTTAAAAGAGAATCACAACCCTATTGTTGGATCAAAAAGAGTGTGAGTTATCCACGATCCGATGGTCCAGAGAAAACAACGGCCAATAAATGATGATTTAGCATATGCGTGCCAAAAGCTAAAAATAATAATTACCAGCCGCCATTAAGAAATGAAAAGCCACGCATGTGAAATATACAAGGGCACCAAACAGCTCATTGAGATCACAGGTCGTGATGTCGCTAAGGATTGGGGCATGATGACGAACTCAATCTCGCATCCAAGTAATGCATTACCCACATATAGAATTTTTGCGCAAGCCATATCCAAGTAATGTGCCAATCTCGCACAGAATTCTTGCATGGAACGACCTTGCATCCAAGTAATGCGTTAACTATACGTAGAATTCTTGCATAGGTCGGGGGCAAAATAATTATCTCACGTCCAAGTAATGCATTAGCCATACGTAGAATTCTTGCATGAGCCATGTCCAAGTAATGTGCCAGCCCCATACAGAATTTTTGCGTGGAACGACTTTACGTCCAAGTAATGTGTTAACCATACATAGAATTCTTGCGTAAGTCAGGGGTGAAATAATCATCTCGCATCCAAGTAATGCGTTAGCCACACGTAAAATTCTTGCGCTAGCTACATCCAAGTAATGTGCTAACCCGGCACAGAGTTCTTGCATTAAATGACCTTGTGTCTAAGCAACATGTTAATCATACATAGAATTCTTGTGTAGGCCAGGGGCAAAATAATCATCTCACGTCCAAGTAATGCATTAGCCACACATAGAATTCTTGCATCCAAGTAATGTGCGAGCCCTGCACAAAATTCTTGCATGGAACGACCTTGCATCCAAGTAATGTGTTAACCATACATAGAATTCTTACGTAATAATCATCTTGTGTCCAGGTAATGCATTAGCCACACGTAGAATTCTTGTATGAGTTACGTCTAAGTAATGTGCCATCCTTGCACAGAATTCTTGTACGAAACGACCTTGTGTCCAAGTAATGTGTTAACCATACATAGAATTCTTGCGCAAATGGGGGAGAAATAATCATCTTGCGTCTAAGTAATGCGTTAACCACACGTAGAATTCTTGTACGAGCCGTGTCCAAGTAATGTGCCAGCCCCACACAAAATTTTTGATAGAACGACCTTGTGTCCAAGTAATGCATTAACCATACATAGAATTCTTGCACAGGTCTGGGCGAAATAATCATCTCGTGTCCAAGTAATGCATTAGTCACACGTAGAATTCTTGCGCGAGCCGCATCCAAGTAATGTGCCAGCCCTACATAGAATTCTTGCTAGGAACAACCTTGTGTCCAAGTAATACGTTAACCATACGTAGAATTCTTGTGCAGGTCAGGGTGAAATAATGATCTCACGTCTAAGTAATGCGTTAGTCATATGCAGAATTCTTACGCGAGCCGCGTCCAAGTAATGTGCTAGTGATAGTTTAGTTGTCACGGCCAATCAAATTAGAAATTTATAAAATTGGGTTACACTACTCTACTTGTAGCATAGAGCAACACCGGGTTGAACCCAAAGATCATTTGTGGATGATATCAATTAATTAGGAGTTGGAAATAAAGGGGGGTTGGCAAAAACTAATCTACAACTATACTAACAAAATAGAAACGAAAACACAAGAAATAACAAGCAACGAGTGAAACTAACTAGCTTGAAGTTAATGCATCCTTGATCACTTAAGGTTCATTTAATTGTTGAAAATCATAACAAGAAGCCTTGGAATAATTGATGAATCTATTCTAAGCAGTCAAGATTTAGCCAAGTAAACAATACATCAAAAGCTCAATGTATTGGCTAATTTTCCTATCCTCTTCTATAATTGATCATTAAGCAACAATCATATAGTCAACCAAACTAAATGAAGCCAATCAATTTAGAAAACTCAGTAAAAATAGAGAGGAAATCAGAAAGAAATGGCCAGCAATTGAGTGCAAGATGAAAGAACAAAACCTCAACATTAATCTTCAAGTGTTGTAGCCCCTTGAACTAGTTATAGCTAGCCTTCCATGGAAGTAGAAAAATACAAAAAAGAGGGAGAGAAAAAGCTTACTCTCTACCTTAAAAAACTACCCTAAAAGAACACACTAAAAAATGAATGAAAAACTTCAGCTAAAATGGTTTCACCCGGGTAAAAGGAGGAGGCAGCTGCTAGGAGGAAGTAGGCAATGATGGTGTCTAGTTACTGCTCTACCACTACCATTGAATGCTGTCCATTTTGCAAACTACTTTCTCCACTTTTTCTTCTACCTTTTGTCTCTCCAACTGGCTGAGTGCAAGTTGGATCAAGAGATGGTGCAATGGGTTTAAGATCTATGTCAATTGGGGCCTTAAAAATCCAATTCTACAAAGCCCATTTTTGCAGCACTTCTACCCCTGAATTGCAGCACATTTTGCATGCCTATATTAAAAATTTTTAGCCCTGGAAGTCTTCATAATAATTGTGGATTTATGTCTTAGCTTCCATTCAGGCTTTGTTTCACCTCATTTCAACCTCTATAGCTCAAGTTATGGCTTGTTAAATGCTCAGAGATCAGGCTGACAGGATAGGGCTGAGATAGTATTTTGATTCTGAATTGAGCTCTAATTTTGGATGACCAATTGTGTGATTCAGCTTTTTCAATCTTCATGAAAGTTGTAGATATCTCTCTTAGATTTCCTACAAGATAAGAATCAAATCAATTGGATACATGTAGCTCAAGATAGAGCCAGATTACAGAAACTGCTCAAAATAGTCAATTATGCAGAATTTTCATATAATGATCCAATTGACACTAAATCACAAATGCACACTAACACAGCTGGAAGTAAGCAATTTTGAAGCTTAAAATGCTAAGTATGAGGAAAAATAATTGCATGAAATATTGTGTTATCAACTAGCCTAACACAGAATTCTTGCACGGATGAACTTAAGACTTTGCGTCCAAGTAATGCGTTAGCCACACATAGAATTCTTGTGCAAGCCAGCATGATCGATTGGCAATGCGGCACATATCCTTTAAATGGGAGTTTATTGATTAATGCCGATTGGCTTAAATTCCTTATGATGGAAGTTAATTATCCCATTAAATACTTTGCATAATAATTGTTGAATTTTAATTTTGTAGGGGTAAATCACGTTGCCAGTGGCAACTAATTAAACTGTCCATGCACGGACTTAAAAAGACAAAGGGTAGAAACATGATGCTCAAAATTACATTAAAAGACCTCCTTCAATGAGGCATATTTACATCAGAAGAACTAGTATGCAAAGATAAAGCAAAAGCAAAAAGCTAACAACCCCATAGAGGGAAGGAGAGCCAGTTCCCAGGAGACAAACTCCCATCAGATGGAACAAATGGGCCCGACTACTCTTGCTCATAGCCTTCCTCAATCGACGGATCATTTCCTGACTCCTTAAACACAAAGCAACTCAAAAAGGGACCAGGAACATGACTAGCAAGGCTGAACTTCAAGGAAGAGCCATGAAGAAATAATTCAAGATCTGTACAAAACTTCTTAAAAGCCAAAGAGGGAATCTATATAGGGAAGTTACGTGCAACAGACTATCCATGTCTCTGAAACCTCTGCGATGAACAATCTATGCCCTGAAAGGCTTCTCCAGAAGCTGAACTATCAAAGGAATGAAATGCTTGACCAAAGCATCCATCGGACAATTTCACAGAAAGAGGAGATTCACAAGCCTTCATAAATCCACCAGGGTTTATCAAACGGTCCAAGAGACATTCGGTTGTTCTGAATCGAATGGCCTTAAAATAATACAGACTGCCACGTTGATGGCTGAGATAATGCACAAAGAAAGGCATGGCCTAAAGCATAGGAAATGAAAGCCCGAAAGATAGAAATGACAACACGATAGACTAAGCACAAAGATTGAGTCATCCTACAAAATTGTAGGTGAAGACTTTGACCACTGGCTGCAACTTCGCGCCTACTAAGCGAGTTAAGAGTTGGGGGCTTATATTATAGGAATTTTTCAGAAGCATATTTTGGGCCGAGTCAAGGTCCAATTAGAGGCCCACTTAGACTGGTAAAGGTCTAGGCCGAAGTTTGAGGTCGCAGAGCGAGGACCCAAATTGTTAGGCACTGGCTGGAGGCATCTCGCGACATCACGAACGAAAGGGTGTAGCTTGCTGAAGAGACTTTCAACCCCTCAGTGAGAAGCCCATGACCTCTAAAAGAACGACCAGGTGCAGATGACAAGGCCAGCTAGAGCCGTTAGCTCGCTTAACTTCTAACTCGCCCACTAACAACGGATACTTGTATAGAGCCCAGTCAACAACCCAAGGCACACTTTTCCTGCTGATAGCTCAGCCTCCAAATTTATACATCAGCTCCTCGAAAATCTAATAATGATTTGCCCAGCATTAATTATCCGGCACTAAGCATTAAATGTCTGATACGGCAGGAGTAATCATTTTGTTGCTTATGAAATTATACTTATAACCCTCCCCCCTTCTATAAATAGAAGGGAGAGGTCACCATATAAGAGGGAGAACATAGATACATGCAGAAACTCTGCCAATATTGAGAGTGAGCATTGTTCACTTAGAGAAAACTTGATTGTTGTATTCATGCCCTGTAAAATTGAACCTTGTGGTGCATAATAAAAGATTAACATAGACGTAGGGGCCAAACTGGCTTTAACTGAACCATGATAAACTTCTGGTGTTGTTGCTTCTTATTCTTCTTCTTCATTACTTTCTTTCATTGTTCTTTGCTACACTTAGCTTGCAGTCAGGGGTATTATCGAACTTAACTCGTTAACCAGATTTTGATATCAATAAGGGAATATAAAAAATAAAAAATTCCAAGAAAAATAGAAAAGGTCTGAAGAAATGAAAAAAAAATTTCAAGAAAAATAGAAAAAAAAGAAAAAGGAAGAAAAAATAGAAAAAATTAAAGGAAGTTTTGAAAAAGCAAGAAAAAATGATCCAGAAAAATAAAAAATGAAAAAATTTATGGAATTTAAAAAATAAAAAAATTTGAAAAAAATAAAAAAATAGAATTTATTGTGAATCTTAAAATTTCTAGTAAGGAGTGTAACAAATATATGTTTAATTTTGAACATGTCATAATTTTTTTTAAAGATGTAAAAATAATATGTCATGAACCTTTGTCTTAAATAATATAAAGGGGCCCCTTCTAGTAGGAATTATGAGTTAATGGAAAAAACTTAAAATTATTTATTTATTTCAAATATTAGATATGCATTTTTATATATTTTTTATATCTTATATTTAATTTCAAAGTATTTCAAGTTTTTTCTGTTAACTCATGATTCCTGCTAGAAGGGGCCTTTTATATTATTTGAGATAAAGATTCATAACATGTTATTTTTACATCTTTAAAAAAAATTATCACATATTCAAAATTAGACATATACTTGTCATACTCCTTATTAAAAATTGTGAAATTCACAATAAATTCTATTTTTTTGAAAAAATTTTCATTTTTTAAATTCCATGAATTTTTTTCATGTTTTATTTTTCTTGAAATTTTTTTTCATTTTTTCAAAACTTCCCTTAATTTTTTTCTTTTTTTTTCTTCCTTTTTCTTTTTTTCTATTTTTCTTGAATTTTTTTCCATTTTTTTCATATCTTTCATATTTTTCTTGGAAATTTTTCATTTTTTATATTTCCTAAATTTTTTATTTTTTATTTTTCTTGGAATATTTTTTTCATTTTTTCAAATCTTCCCTAATTTTTTTCTTCTTCTTTTATTTTTCTAGAATTTTTTTTATTTTTCATGGATTTTTTTTATTTTCTTTGGAAATTTGATTAAAAAAACGAAAAGAAAACAATCGAAATATGTGTGTTTCGGCTGCACAGGCCGCGCAACAGAGAATCCGCGTCCGTGTTACATAAGCTATGTACCAAAATTAACTTGTCACCTCAATTTCAAAACCTGATACTTCATCTTGTTAAAAATTTTAATTTAATTGATAATGTTAATTAAATTATTAATCATAATGAAATTATCATAATTTTGATTGCCCCTTAATAATATTTGCCTTTCATATCAATTAAGTTACCAACTCTCATTATCAACATAATTTAGTTAAAAATTGTAATTTATATCTGATTTTTAGTAGCAAATTGAGGAAAATCTTGATCACCAACTTCGTCCGCAAAATGGTGGAATTCTTCTACCAAGAAGTAAATTTATTTCAACTTTCCATGTTTTGTTTTGTTTTGTTTTACACGAAACTTGAGGATTAACTTATGGGCTCTTTAATGCAATTGTCATGAACTTTTTTTTTTTTTTGCTTGATTTGTGCTTTTCTTAAATTTCCTATTAGTTTTGATTCTTCTTATTTTGTTTGATATAATTGAGAGAGTTAAATTATTGGCTTTAATTTGTTCAATTGCAAAATATAAGTTGAAACACAAGTAAAATTGAGAAAACAACTTGAACAAAATAAATTTTCAGTAAAACTAGCAAAAAATGTTTGTTTCATTTAGTTGAAATTTTAAGAGAATTAAGTGTCAAATTTCAAAGTTTATGGAGATAAACTTGATAGGTTTGGTACAACCAAAGAGGACAAAATTTCAAAAAAAATTTCTCCAAATCCCTTGATTTGGCCGAACCATACCATCCCAAAGATTCTATTGTTAGAGATTGTAGAACATCCTAGATCAAATCTAAGAAGAAAGAAAGCAAAACTAACCTTTAGTCTAGCTCCTTTTGCAACGAAAGTCTGTGATCACGATAGCAACCCATATGTGTTGCCTCTACTGAAAATCCACGCTGGAGAACATCCTCTATGGCCTCTTCAACTTCTCTCCTTGTGCTAGCAAGTGTGGGAAGTTGGATGGATCAAAACGGAGCCAAAACCCAGAACAATTTTCCGGCGAGTTTTTCTTCTCTTGGTTCGGCCACCATAGCCGAAAGCTTGAAGAACTTTTCTCCAACAAAACTGAAACTTTTTAGCTAAGAGAAGAAGAAGAAGAAGAAAGCATCAAAACCTTTTTGGATCTTTCTCTTCTTGGCTTGTTCTGGCCGAAACTCCATGGAAGATCTCATCTTCACCTTTCCGGCCATGGCTTCTCCTTCGGCGAGCTTCATTTCCCTTCACAAGAGTTGCCGAAAACAATTCAGCAAAATGGGAAAATGAAGACATGTGAAACGGCGTCGTTTTGGCTGCCCATTGGTGGCCAAAATGACATCGTTTTGGGGCTGTCAATAAACACTTTTATTATTTACAAAAAGGCCCCAAAAGTCTTATCAAATAACCTTTTGGCCCCAACGCAATTGTACTAAATTGCACTTTAGTCCCTTGGATATCAAACTCATCCAAACCTTGGCCACAATATTCCCCGTTATGCGTGTGACCTAGTAGGCTCCCGATCTATTGGCAAAAGTTCAAAATGCCCTTCAAACCCTTTGAAGGCATATTAGTTTCTCCAAACTAATCGAATTGGACTTTA
>JANHAO010008687.1:0-19043 GCA_026873985.1 Saraca asoca | reverse complement strand
TTTTCTCACTTCATTGTTTAAAAATAATTGGATCAAACACTATTTAAGCTTATTTACATAAGATCCTATTAAAATCAAAATAAATTCTAGACACTAATCTTGAATCTCTTTAGCTTTCTTGAATCCAATACCTTTAAGCTTTCTTTGAACTTGAAAAACAGATTCAAAAACACTAAAATATATTGTTAGATAATAATTATTTTTTCAACATTAAAACCAATGTGTAGCTTAGAGTATTCCAGTTTAATAATCTCTAAGGCTAACATGTCCCTTTCAGTTTGAATCCAACACAAGGAGAAGACTCTATAATGATTGTATGCACTAACAATCAAAATCGTTTCTACCTCACTCAACCCTAAGAAAACAAGAGACACCACAATTTTTTAATTCTAATGTATCCTAGCCCTAAAAAAACTAATAAATTTTGAGATGAAATGAGAAAAAAAAACTAGAAATTCAAAAATTAAGATTACAAAATGAAGCTTTAAAGATAAGGATTCACTTAAATCTAACTTAAGAAGTTATAATAAAGTAATTAGATGAAGCTTAGGAAAAATGGGTAGTATTTGTCTCTTGAAATTTAGGGCTCGCATCAAAGAAATGAGAGCATAAGCTATTTATATTAAAAGAACAGTAATTAGCCATTATTTCAAAATTTACTCTAACCAAATCGACTTGCAAGTAAAATTGCATAGGACAAATTTTGACTTGCGAGTCAACTTACGAAGAATGTATAACTCTTTGTGGAAATTTTGGCCTTCACATGTCAACTTGCATGCGCAACTTCAAGAAAATGCGATTCACAGTGTAAAGTTCAAAACCTACAAATCGACTTGTCACAAATCCAGTGCTCTTGAACAAAATTCAATGGGCTATAAGTTGACTCATGAATTTTAAATTATTGTTTTGAAAATATTAATTAAAAACATTTTAAAACAATTTCAAAACATTTATTTTAACTCAAAAAACATATTTTCCAAGTGTAAAAATTTGTTAAATCATTTAATAATAAGGAGAAATACTTTTGAAGAAATTTTAAAAAACTTTGATGCAAATCCTTAAAGCAAATACTTTTTAAAATTAACTTAAACATTGAGTTAAATTAAAATAAATCATAAGCATTACATTAAATTGATCTTAAACCTAATCTAAATCTTCATCAAGCAACCTTCTAAGATAACAATACTGAAATTTAACACATTTAGTTTATTGAAAAGACTTGTTATTATTAAAATAAATTATAAATTTTTTGAAAAATAAGGGCTAGATTTAACATTAATAACAATTAAAATTAATAATAAGTTTAGTGCAGACCTTGTGCCTAATGAAAGAAAAAAATATAACCTTAACAAAGTACATGCAATACACTTACTAGTTTAGAATTAAAAGTAATAACTAATTAACATTTTCATAATTTCCTGAAACTAAGAGGTAAATTATAACGTATTTAAAGTTTAAAAATGTAATTTATCGATTTATATAAAAATAAATATTACACACGCGCGCGTATGTGAGTTATTTTTGAATATATTTATGTCCCATTGAAATGAAAATTGTTTATTTCTTAGAAAACTTCCACTAACCTGATGAGTTAGATAATTATTGGTATGCTTCAATTATAATATATATTTTTTACTTCTATCTTATATAGAAGAAGATAATTATAATTTTTGATATAATTTTTAAAATATATAAATATTGCAAAATTAATATATAAATAATAAATATGATATTTTTTTATTGAATAAAAATAAATACACTTTATATACTTATGTTGAAAATATTATGAGAGATAATGTAGCAAGACAATGGCAGGACGGCCAGGAGGTCAACTATTACGTATTAATTTTTATCAGTCAAATCGTCTATGGGTGTCATTAATTTCATCTGCATTTTTAATGAGAAAAGAAGTGTTGTTTAGGTTAGAATGGCATCCAAGCCAATGATAATGATACGTAGGAAAAATAAACAAATGTATATTAATCAAAGCATATAAAGGTTTTTATTTTTAGAGTACACTATGAAAGTTATAAGATAATTAATAAATAAATAATTAAAATCATTTATTATAAAAGAAATAGACACAACAATTAGTGGAACAAGACATATAAATTTTACGAAAATAAGACTCGGTATGCGTTTATTTTTCTCCTTTCGCAACCTTTATTCACTCCTCAACTATAATAATTATCTAATGTATTATTGCCTCCTCTGGACAGTGAAGTGGTCAAATTAATAAAAATTTTAATTTTTACAATTTTATTGATAATTTAATTTTTATAGTTTAATTTTATGTATTTTTATGTAAGAGAAAAATTTAATTACTAAATATAATTTTACTATTAATAATATAATATTTAAACAATTCATTTTTATTAAACTTATCATTGCAATGATAGAATCAACTAAAATAAGCAATTAAAATAGGAAGAAATCAACATCATTACTAAAAAAAAAAAATAGATAATCAAGTATTCTTCTTTATATAATTGATGTTTTTTTAAGAGAAGAAAAGCTAAACGAAACTAACAAAACGCCGGTCATTGAACCGATTCCAATGTAATCTGTCCGCAGGATGGAAGCCAACATGCAAAAACAGGACTCAAATCATGCTATACTTTCACCTCCCAAGGCAGCCTAAGAAGATCCAAGGTGTCCCTACCCGAATCCGAGGACTGTACTCATCTTATTCCGCGGACCAAGAAATCAAATCCAAGATTAAGCAGATGTACATGCCATTTAGTATTTTGCTACATGGCTGGAGCGTGTCAGACACATATACATGTCGATCATGTGTGGATATGTGTCCTATATATTCTTGGTATGTCTCAATGCGTCTCTAATTTGTTTTTAATTATTATTTTTTAAAGCGTCTGGGCATGCAAAAGATACGTGAAAGACACTCCTTAAACACACATATTCACTAATCGAATATGCCAAATAGGTCTGCAAATATTTTTCAAAAAAGAAAGACCCATTTTGCATTATAATTACAAAAACAAATTGAATTTCAAGAAAATAGATTGATATTTGCTTTCCAGACCAGTGCCCTAGCTATCGTCCCCTTCTTCTTCTTTTATAGACAAAAGCTTAGATGGCAATTGATTTAAATACTTCCTGTTTTCATTAAAAATGAAAATAGGAAATAAGATTAGAAATATATTTGATTTGATTTTATTGAAAATATTTTTTAAAATGGACTAAAAATAAAAAATATAAAAAAATTATTTTTATCATTTCCATTTTTAAAAGTTGAAAACATGGTAGCATTATTATAAATTTTAAAATTTTTAGGTAATTAAAAATAGATAAATCAAATATATTTTCTTTGTTTTCATTTTTTAGAAATAGAAAATACAAAATCAAACCAAACATGTTTTTTAAAATTTGAAATTCTGAAAATAAAAATAAGTTTCAAGAAATGAAAACCAAAAATGAAAATAGGAAACATTTCTTAAAATCAAATGCCCCCTTTTGTGTATGCTTGTTGTTTGTTGGCCTTGACTACTTCTTCAGTGTCCACCTCGCCAACCACCATGGTTGCGTCTTCACCTGTGTTAGCCATCATGTGAGTTTGAGTTGCCATCAATTGCATCTTTTTTTTTTGCACTTCCATTTGTTCTATTTTTTTAATTCTTTCATTTTGTGTTTCATATATTTCTATGTTATGGGTTGTGCTTGTTTTGGACCACCAAGTGCTTTTCACTCAAACAAATGCTCAGATTTTAATAATGTGGATTCTATTTAGTTTGGGAATTGTTTGTATCCTTGTGTTAACTTTGTGCTCATTGTTTGTGTCTTACTTAGGCATTGACTCTTTCTCTCTATTTTCCCTCTTTGTGGAAGTTGTGCCTTGGTTTATTGCTTGAATTGTTGCAAAACTTGTTCAAAATATGGAGTCTAGTGGTGTTAGTAGTGGCTGTAATAGCACTTCATTATCATGTAATGCTACTAGTAGTACTACTAGTGCCGTTAATGAAGAGGAATTGTCATTTCTGTTGTGGAAATATATAAGTAAGGGTGATAAAACATCTAAATGTTGGGGTAATTATTCTTGACAATGTAATTTTTGTAAGGAAATTAAGTAAGGTTCATACATTAGAGTCTGAGCTCATTTGTTGAGAGAGAAGGGGAAAGGGGTTTCAGTGTGTAGCAGAGTAACACCTGGTGACACTTCTGAGATGAGGAAATTAGAAAATGTAGCTGAAGCACATAAGCAATCTTTGGGGTGATTAGGAGGTCTCCTTTACTAACCTAATTGTTCTTTTCTTTTGCTTTTAATGCTTTTTTAGAATTTTCAATGCCACCACCTCTTTCAAGAATGTGAATAAAAGAAAATCTGATAGTGCCATTGCTAAAGCTTTTGATATAAAACATCGTAATCAATTGGATGTAGAGATTGCTAGGATGTTCAATATTGGAGGTTGCCTTTTAATCTTGTTAGGAACCCTTATTATGTTAGTTCTTATTCTTTGTTGCCAATCATAATCATTTTGGTTATGTGCCTCTTAGTTACAACAAGTTAAGAACCACCTTGCTCCAACAAGAAAAGCTAAATGTTGAGAGGTTATTGGAACCTATTAGAGGCATTTGGTGAAAAAAGGTGTTAATATAGTAAGTGATGGATGGATTGGAAGGTCTTTGATCAATATCATGGTTTCTTGTGGATCTGGTCCTATGCTAGTGAAAGCTATTGATTACTTAGGTAAGGTAAAAGACAAAAAATTACTGCTCTGTGGACAGGAGTGATTGATGATATTGGGATTTGTAATATAGTGCAAATTGTGATTGACAATGCAACCGATTGTAAGGTTGCAGGGGAACTCATTAAGGGGTTGATATCCGTATATTTATTGGACACCATGTGTTATCCATCCCCTCAATCTTACTTTGAAGAACATTTGTGCAGCTAAAAAAGTTTTGAACAATGAAGAAGTTTATAGAGAGTGCTATTGGATTACAAAAGTTCATGGGGATGCTTTGTTCGTCAAGAATTACATATGAATCATTCCATGAGGCTTGCAATTTATAATAAGTTTGCTCATTTGAAATTGCTTTTTGTTGTTGATTCTTGTTTTGCATCAATTATTTTCATGTTAAGAGGATGAGGCTTCTTTAGACTACTCTTCGATCAATGGTTATTAGTAAGGCATAGTTGACATATAGGCAAGAACATCGTGGACAAGCCTCGCTTGTTAGAGAGAAGATTTTAGATGAATGTTGGTAGGAAAAAGTTGATTGTATCCTTGCTATCACTAGGCCCATTCATGATATGATTAAAGTGTGTGACACTGATAGATCATCCCTTCATTTGGTTTATGAGATGTGGGATAGTATGATTTTGAAGGTGAAAAAAGGTAATTTATGAATACAAGCACAAGCAATAAAGAGAATATTCTTGCTTATTTAATATGGTTCACAACATTGTTGTTAGCCATTGGAGTAAAAGTAATACTTCACTTCATTGTTTGGCAAATGGCTTAAATCCAAGGTGTTTTTTTTAATTCTTATATTAATTTTTTTTCTTTCCAATACAATGTATTTCAAACCAATTGCTTTATAATCTTTATTCCTCTTATGATTTCTTTCTTTCTTAAAGGTACTATAATAATGAATGGATTAGTGAGGTCTTGGGTAGAGTGGCTCCACATACAGATAGTGATATCTTTACTAAAAGAATGAAATATTTTAGGAGATTTTTCACAAATCAAGAGGAGTAACTCAAGGTCACCATAGAGTTTGTCATTTTCTCTACAAGAAGTGGGCCATTTATTGATCCAAATACTATTCATGATAGGTATATTCTAGATCCAAAGCATTTATGGGCAACATATGGTTCACATGCCACTATGCTTCAAGTTTTGGCATTCAAGTTGTTGGGCCAACCTACTTCTTCCTTTTGTTGCAAAAAGAACTGGAGCACTTACAAGTTTATAGACTCACACACAAGGAACATATCATATTATTTCCAAAGCATGCCTAAGACTTGGTCTTCATCCATAACAATCTTTTGCTATTTTCTAGAAGAAACCCATAATACTATGATGAGAGAACAAAAATGTAAGATGCGGGTGGAGATGAGTGTGATTCATTAGAAGATATTGGTTATCTTAAGATGTCACAACTCTCCCTTGATGAGCCTGAGATAGAGAATGTGATTTTTACTGATGATGTAGATGGAGCAAATATGTGGTGATTGTGCTATTGAACACTTTGTGTTTATTGTTGGTTTGTAATATTATTTAACTTTGATTTTTTTTTCTTGTTTTGTAAAACTATTTAAGTCCTTACTTTTTGACATTGTTTTTTTTCTCATATAGTTAACATATTGTGTCCATCTTCTATATTTTTTAAAATGTCCCATTCTCGTGACCATGTCTATCTCCATGCATCCTAGATTTAGGGATGTGGCATTTAACAAAATCTCAATTAAATATATGGATGATTTTAAAACAATTAGACTTAATGTCTAATTCTAAACTAATGAAATTACCTTTTTGGCTTTAGATATCACCCTTATGGCCTTTTGTGCAAGCTTGAAATCATCTTTTTGAACTTTGGACCTTTACATCCAATGGCAAAGTCAAAAGGTATATGGGGCCTTGGTCCCTAAAAATTTTGATGTCTATATTTTTAAGTATATGAATTTTATATTGCCCCCTAAAAAATTTAAAAATTATATGTTCTACAAAATTTTGATATTTAGCCCCCTTGAGTTAAAAATCTTGACTTTGCCATTGTTTACTCCTATAGCCTTTTGAGCCATCGTGAAATCATCTCTTAAGATTTGGACCCTTATGTCTTTAGCCTTCTAAGATAGCATGTGATAGTGCTAAAATACTAAGATAGGATGAATTGTTCAAACCTTGTAAAAAAATTTTTTAATTTTTTTGAAAGGGTAAATTTTAGTTCGTAAAGAGCAAGTAAAATGTACCACTTGGAAATGGTAAGCAACTTTGCAAACAATAAGTAAAAAGCCTAAAGTAAAAAACAGAGTAAAGAATATACAATTTGTGTATTGAGGTTTGTTGGCCCAAAAGAAATGCCTTTTGGGTTTATTTCTCTCTCTCAAGGTCAAATAAGCACTTAAAGGTTATCCACTAACCCTTTTTATTAGTCCTTTTACCACCTTTATCACTTGATTTTTAAAGACCCAAGCAATCCTACCTCTCAACTTAAAGATTTTTTAGTCTCACACAAAGATAAAAATTCCTAGCTTTCAAGGATTATACAAGTATTTTCCTCACTCAATCCTAAGTTAGTGAATAAAATACATTCATAGATAAAAAGAAAATTTCTTTTCTTAAACTCTCTCTAAGAGTTCTAGCTGTCATGTGGTTGGTCATGAGCTTTCATTTCACAAAGAGTAAAGGAGATAGCTACTACTTGAGTTTTTTGGTCTAACAACTAGGACAACTATGATATTACATAAACCAAACCGTATTCTACATAAAGTGTGTCAGTGCATTAGCAGATTAAAAAATTCAATTGTTAATATGGTCATTATACAATCTAGTCACTATCATAGATTTGCAAAAAGCAATTTGCTCTTTTGGCCTAATTTTTACTTTTTCTTAGGGAACAAGTTCTTCAAGCAGTAAAACCAAGTTATAACCTTTAAGTTACCATAGTAAAATATATATATATATATATAATAGGCTAAAATGCACCAAGTTCCCCTGTACTTTAGGTGATGTGCATATAACCCCCATGACCTTTAAAAAAGTGCATTTAACCCCCTTATACTTTAATTCTTGTGCATTTTACCCATATCTATTTACTTTCTATCTATAAAGTTAATGACACACTAATGTGAGTATCACATGACCATTAAAACTTTTCCTTTCCTTCTTTTTTTTTTTTGTCATACCCTTTCATTCTAAAAAATCAAAAGATAAAACCTACCAGTTGCTTGCCTATGGAGTGATATTTGTTCAAAGACATTTGAAGGTTAGTTTCCATCTTATAAAACTTCTATCAATATAGAAACAATTTAAAAAAATTAGTTTCAAAATAAATCCATTTTTGTTTTTCTCATCTAGTCCACTTTATGTCTATACTTGTGTGTTGCAAACTTATAATATAGTTACTTTAGTGCCCATATGGTCCCTTTTGCTAGCCATTTTGTATATTGTAATGCAATTTTTGTTTGAATATGACATAGGGTTTATGTGTCCTACCATTGTTTCATTGAACTTAAGCCACCTTTTTCCCTGGAGTATGAAGTGAGTGATGAATTGTTGAGTCTTTCTGAATCTGATAAAGAAAGAGACAAGGGAAAAATGTGGCTTGAGTTCAATAAGAAAATAGATATGAAAAAGCTTATAAAATTAGTAGTAGCCATGAAATTTGATGATTTTATGGTGTACAAGGTAGATTTAAAAAAGTATTGCTTGGAACAAGGAATTGACTTTGATTACATTAAGAATAAAAGGGTAAGAATCACAATGATGTGTAAAAGAAGATGTGGGTGGAGAATACATACATCTAATGACCATAAATGATAATGCTTTCAGTTGAAAACATTTTATAACCTACAGCATGAGTTTTGTGTAATAGAAACTCATAACACCAAGGTAGATTCAAATTGGTTAAGCTTGAAATATATGTAGCTTATCAAGGACTAACCTAATTAGGACAATGCAACCATGGTCAGATAGGTTTATAGAGACTACTTTTATTAGTGGCTCTAAGTTCTTATGTTATAAGGCAAGAATGAAAACAAATAAGACCATTCAAGGTTATTAAGAAAATAATTAATGTTTGTGTTCAGAAAAAGTAGAGAGAGATAGAGAAGATATTATTATGAAGCTGTGCTCTATAATGAGTCAAGCATGTGTATTTATAATGAACATGTGTATAAGAAGTAGAGTACTAATAGGACTCTAATAGGTCTAAACTTATCATTTATCCTAACCTACATAGGCTTATCACTTTAACTAACCTATTCATTAACACTCCCGCTCAAGCTAAAGCTTCCAAAGCTTAAGCTTGTTACATTAATTTTGAACCTTCAAAAATAAAATATAATAAAAATAACTGTAAATAAAACTTGAAAAACTTCAAACTGCACGAACGACTTACAACAAACACAGCATGCGAACAACTCCCCCCTGAACCAATCACTAACAAACCCCAAAATAATGTCAAAGTCTTGGTAGACACAATTCTTAGAAGTCTTCATCCAACTACCCGTGGTTGTTCTCTTGACCTTCTTCTAGTTGTTCTCCTCTGCACAAGGCACAAATGACATAGCTTCTAGAAGTTTTTTGCTAGCTTCCTCGGAGCTGCTCCCTGAACTTTCTAGCTGGTCCTCAAAATCACCAACACCTATAGTTAGAATTATGCCAAAACCACCAATGCTACCACAAACCATGTTGCTCATGTTATATTCATTGAAGCTGATTCCAAGACATTAAAGCAAGTCATGCAACCAAATTAGTGGTCCAAACCACATAATATTGAGGATAACCTCACCAAATTAGACTTGTGCAAACATAAGTCATACCAAACAGTGCTCCAAATCTCATGAAGACACCAAATTCGCCAAGCAGTGTTCTAAATCACATGAAGGCACCAGAATTCACCAAGCAGTCCTCCAAATCACATGAAGTTACCAAAATTTGTCAAACAGTTCTCCAAATCACATGAAGACACCAAAATTTACCAAACAGTCCTCCAAATCACATGAAGGCACCAAAATTCACTAAACAGTGTTCCAAATCACATGAAACACCAAAAACCACAAGTCGCTAAATAGTGCTTCAAATCACATGAAACACCAAAATTCACCAAACAGTGCTTCAAATCACATGAAACGCCAAAATTCACTAAACAGTTCTCCAAACCAAGCCAAACTAAATTAAAGAAGACAATCAGAACCATTTTTAATCAGAACTGCAAGTTTGCAACCAAAGCACACAAAAAGGCACACACCCAATACTTAAATAACTCAAAACTTCACAACCTAGGGGCAACCTAACCAAAATTGCATCAGAGAGTGTCAAATTCACCAAGAAATAGTCCAAACAGCATGATTGCACCAGAAATAGCAACCAATCAGCCAAAACAAAAGAATTACCAAAACTATTTGTTTGAAGGAGACCAGCCACCATGAACTGCTTGGGACATCATAACCTAACTTGCAAAGCCAAAATACCCAACAAAGCTACTAAAATTCATAAATTCTTCTGCCATAATTTTCACACAATGGCCAAACAATCCCAAAACAACTAGTTTTAGGTCATTTGAACACCTCAAATAGTCAGTTTTCAACAGCACCACCAGCGTTGGTTGGAATCATGTCAAATGGTCATCAAAATAAACAGCCAAAAGTTCACCGTTAAACACTTGGGACACTGGAAAGGTCTTCAACTGATGACACCTTCAGCCACCCTCACAAAATTGTAAGACCCATAGCTATACTAACACCTTTTCGACACCAAAACTGCTGCTGCCAGCCACAAATATTACAGAAAAAGCTATTTTTTGTAACTGCTCACTAGGTTACACCTCCACCAGCCCAGATCAGATTATTGAACCAAAAAATAAGAAAAAAAAATAGCACTAGAATTGTAAAAAAAAAGAAAAACTATAACAAATCTTTCCAAATCGAAGATTCAACCACACAGGAAGGTGTACCAACTATCGGAGGAGCTGCAAGAGGAAGCATGTCATTGAAAAGCTTCTCACGTGCCGCAAGAATGCTCTATGCGTGGTCCTCATGCGCCACCTGAAACTGTGCGTGTGCTGCACATGCCACCTAGAGAGGTCTGCCATCTGCCAATCTATTGCCATGTCAATCTAGATTTATTTTTCTCTGTTTCATGCACTTCAAAACCCTCCAAACTGATCTAAACTTCTGTGCACATGCTTCTAGACTGATCTGATTTTCTGCCAAAATTGACGACTACCAACTACCATAGATACTACATCCAGATACTAGATACTTACCGCCAAACATGTAATCTGAAGGTCGCCACCAGATAAAAACTGTCATGACTCACGACATCAAAAGAAGAAAGGGAGAGAAAAGGAAGAAAAAGGATGTGTTTTGTTCAAAGAAAAAAACTAAGTTAAATCTAAATTCTACATCGCCAGTTTAACCTCTTTGAGGTTGCCGAAAGTGATATAACCTACAAGGCCTCAAGATGAATGATACCACTCTGATACTATGTTAAGAAAATAATTAAGGTTTGTGTTGGGAAAAAGTAGAGAGAGATATAGAAGATATTATTATGAAGCTGTGCTCTACAATGAGCCAAGCATGTATATTTATAATAAACGTGTATAAGAAGTAGAGTTCTAATAGGACTCTAACAGGTTTAAACTTATCATTTATCCTAACCTACATAGGCTTATCACTTTAACTAACCTATTCATTAACAACGGTGAACATGGAGAACAAATCAAGAACTTGTGGTTATATGGAACAATGATTCTACTAAGTTATCTAGGACTAACAATGATTCTATATTTGGAAGCCTCCCTATTTCAAAGGCTTTATGTTAGTTTACATGCTTATAAGAAATGGTTTTTGCAAGCTTGTAGGCTAATAATTGCATTACATGGTTGTTTCTTGAAGTCATCATTTGGCGGACAATTATTATGCTCAATGGGAAAAGAAGCTAATGAAAACATGTATCATATTGCAGATGCAGTTGTAGAGAAAGAGTGTACAAATAGTTGAAATTGGTTTATTGACATCCTATTAAGGGACCTTGGATCTATGTAAGAAAATGGTTAGGTGTTCTTATCGGATCAACAAAAGATAAATGAAGTTAATTGTTATTTCTTTTGTATTAATAGTTTAATCATATAAGTACCTAAAATTGATCATGTATCTAAAATTTTTGTGTGCAAGATATAAAAGATGCCCTTAAGGTTGTTGGTGCAGAACACAAGTGGTGTGTGAGGCACCTATATGCCAATTTAAAATTAAATCATAAAGGGAAAGGCTCTAAAGGATGCTTTATGGTATTATGTTACAACAGTAACTAAGTTTATATTTGTTGACGGTGAAATTTAGTTCGTATGGGTGACCTAAACTTCAGCCAATAGGAGAGGAGTTCTAGGATCCAATACTATTCCTGAAGCACAGAAGGTAGAGGATTAAGAGGATCAAGGAGGAAGAAGGCAACCAGATTAACATGGTTCGACCAAATCCAGACGGTACTGGACCCTATGTCCACGGTGGAGATTTTATTGATATAAAGTGATTTATAGAGTTTCTGCTTACAAGATTGTCCCCTTCCTCTTTTCTAACAATATAATCCTATTTATAGAAGAAGGAGGGGATTACATGTATTAATTACAAGCTATAGTTGTGTTGCATCAAATAATAAATGAGAAAAGACAGCAAAAAGATTTGTAATCTGGCTATTGCAGAGAGTAGGCTACTGGATGGTATCCTTAGATTGGCAGTAGACTTGCGTCTATCGCTTGATATCAGGGAAATCTAATTTGGAGGCATCGCGGGTTTTGCTGTAGCGAGCTGGGTGTCACTGTAGCGAGAAGGTGATCCTGAGCGATTGATCACTTGACGACCTGGTCTTATGATTTCTTTGCTGGACCGTCCCTCGTGGAGGGAGTTGTGTCACGGGATATGCCAGAATCCTCCTCGCAGCATCGTTGTGTTGCGACAAGCGAGGCGGGGCTTAGCACTTGGAATTACTTTGCTTGTTGCCACTTTCTGTGAGACTTGGTCTTTGTTGTTCTCGAGAACTCGTCCTTGCGAGGCCAATTTTTGTATACAATAGTATTTGATAATGAGATGAAAGAACTTGAGAAAATAGATAAGGATGCTATTAAATAGGTAAAAAAAAAGACCTTAAACACTTGTTGACGGTGGAATTTGGTTTGGTCCAAATCCAGCTAACCTGAAGAGTTCTTAAGAACTCAAATTGTAATCCGTTTGTGCAAATGAAAAATAATGAGATGGGGAGGAAGGATAGCAAAAGCACAGAGGGATTTTTAACATGGTTTGGCTAAAATTAGGTAGCATCGGTTTCTACGTCCATAGTATTGTTTTATTTATCTAGTGAAAATCTGGTAGAGTTATAGTACATCTATTCAGGATTACTTTATAGTGATCTTTCTCCTCTTATTTATAGAGGTTAGGTGGTTATAATTGTCAATTTACAAGTTATAATTCTGTTACATTAGATAATAAATGTACAAGACAGCCTAGACTATTGTAAAGTGGCTTCTGTAGGATGCTTTCTGTAGATGCGCCTAACATGTTGCTTTTTGTAGAAGGGCATTTAGAGTTGAGTTTGTGAGAAGGTATTTGCTTTTGGTCTTAACCATAATGAGCTTCTAGCTAAGTGAGATTCTGGGTCTCATGAGCTTTGTTTGGGATCGCTGTTGACCCTGATCAGGGATGTCGAGCTCATACTTGGTGATGCAGGCTTGCACAGGGTGAACTATTAGCTATGTGAGTTAGTCTTATCTCTAGCGTGCTTGGCCTTATTTTGCTCCCCAGGCTTATAGCTCAATTCTTAGTTGTCTGACATATTGGTTTGGTGACTGGAGCTCATTTTATTGCTGCCTAGCTAATTGAGCTCATTTCCTTGGCGACTTGATGTCTTAATTTAGTAAACTCAAGCTGGTTCAAGCTGGGCCTTCATTGGTTGAACTTGTTCGTTGGGCTTTTACTAGTCCATTTTGCATGATGTTAGAAAGCACCCATAACCTTAGCCCCTTAACACTCCGTTCACCCTATAGATTGGGAGCTAAAACTTGCTAGTAAAAGTTAGTGATTGTAGTTTGAATGCCGCTCCTTGCTCAGATAGGTCGCATAAGAGCTGTGCCTTAAGCCAAGTATTTGAACAAGTCTCGAGTACCTCAACTAGACCAAAGGTCATAGTTGGCAAAGAGTTTATTTTGAACACCTTTGTGCCTCAACTGGACCAAAGGTTACAGTTAGCAAAGAATTTATTTTTAACGTCTCCATGCCTCAACTGGACCAAAGGTCACAGTTGTCAATGAATTTATTTTTAGCCTCTCCACCCTTCAACTAGACCAGAGTTCACTGTTAGCAGAGTTTATTTTTAGTGTCTCCATGCCTTAATTGGACTAGAGGTCATAGTTAGCAAATTGTATACATGATGCTCAAGAAAATTGGCCGTATGTGAGCTTAGGAGGCTACGCGTGCTCTGTAGCAAAAAGTATACATATAAACAAAAGGTTGCTTTATGACAATGCTAATATAAACCAAGGTTTCTTTCAACAAAGCCAAAGAGGAAAGCTTAGGCATTAGCTTCTTAATATCATTACAAAATGGTTCTCATTGTGGAGGCCTGCCCTTAGTCAGGATTCCCTTACTGGGATCGCTGCCTTACAAGTCACACCATGTACTCTTTTAAGCGTCCTCTCCTAATTAAGTCCTCTATTGCGTCTTTGAGTTTTCAGTAGTTCAAAGTATTGTGCTCAACCTCATTATAATAGGCATAAAATTCTACCTTGTTCCTTCACCTGTAAGGAACCTTTAAAGGGTTGGGCCTCCTAAAGTCTTCCCTTTCTCTTTCCATTAGATAGGATACTATAATTGTCATGGCGACCTTGATGTTGGGGGTGCCCATTTCTAGCTTTCTTTTCAGATTGGTCATTAGAGTAATTCTTGTGGCCATTTTTGCCATTACTAGAGTTATTCCTTTTCTTACTTTGATTGGGACTTGATAAACGAGCAAAATGCATAATATTATGTTGATATTTTATCTCTTGATTCATTGTTAACTTGTGATTTCTTTGCCCTTTTCGTTTTAGTTTAGTATTCTTACTTTTTGGTACTACTATGGTCTGTATTTCTCTTTGTAGGTTAGCAAGAAGGCTTGGAAAGGAGGGTGAAAGCAAAAGTTTGAAGCACATTTGGATTAAGGAGAAGCTACGAAAGGAGCCCTACGAAGAACATAACTCAACTATGATTGAAACAAAGAAAATGAAAAAAGCCAGCACCAAACACGGCCTGGATGTATCCTAGGATACGGTCGTGTTTGGTGCATTCCTCAGCAACTCCCAGTGTGAAACATAGGCTGGCCGTGTCACTGAACATAGTTGTGTTTTAGCCTTTGTCATCCTGCTATATAAGCCATTATTGCATAACAAGAAGGATCTTTTAGATAGTTTTCATATAGCTTACGTAAGTTTTCTATTTTTAGGCATTTTTCGGAGTTAATTTAGAGATATTCTTATGGATTGAAGTTCTTGCAAAGATTCTAGTTTATTTTCATCAATTAGCATCCTGGTTTTCTCTTTCAATCTTCATCTTTACTTTTTTATAGTGTATTGAACATTATGAAGTTCTTAATGTTAATGAATTTGATTTTTACTTCCCTTATGTGTGAGTAGATTTTCATTCTAGGATTGGGAATAACCCAATTATGGTCCCTTGTTGCTATTGATTGATTTCCTATTATAATTACTTGGTATTAATTGATTCAATTGTTATGCCTACTGAGTTTTTCATAAAATATTTGGCCAGTATTTTGTCTGAATTTAGGTAGATAGTTGAAGTACCGAAAGGAGAAGATGATCACCAGAACCTTAACAATTGAGTAAGGGAATTTTAATCATGAAAGTAGATTAGGTTTCTTTAGGATTGAATTAGTTAGTAATGATCTTAAAGGGCTTAAATTAATTTAAACCACGAAAGTAGGTTCAATTAGGTTGATTTAAGTATTATTATTAGACCTTGAAAGAGGCTAGTAATTAACTTAGGCTATACCATCCTCAATTATCCAAGTAATTACAATCGAAAGGATTTATATTATTTATTGAAGACCATAAGAGTGGTGAACCCCAATCCTAGGCTTTTACAATTGAACCTTTGTTATTAATTCAAGGCTGCTCTTTTATTAGTCTTTTTTAATATGTTTAATATTCTTTATTGATTTAGACAACTTAAATTGCAAACTCTAGTAGTTGATAGTGAGATCCCTGTGGGATTCGACCCATACTTGCCAGTGTCTACTACAACTATATCATGCGCTTGCAGAAAACACATCATCAGGATTGCCTGCCTCACTCTTTTGATCGGGCTTGCTTTGACTAAAAATCTCTTACCACCTAATTTGCTTAGTAGTTCATTCATAAAATTCACCTAGATCTACCACTGGGGACTTGTATATACTTTTATATAACTTTCCATCCTTGTGAAGTCCTGTTGAGATTGTCATTAGGATGCTCTCATTGGATGGGTTCTCCATATTGTCTACCTCGTGCCTAAATCAGGTGATGTAATCTTTTAGTGACTCATGCTTATGCTAAAAGATTATCGCAAGGTGACAAGGGGCATGAGCTACCTCTTCAGTGCCTTGTACTAGTTAAGAAATTTTTCCTGACATTTTTCCCAGCTGCTAATGCTATGAGCTGGGAGGCTTCTGAATCATGCTCAAGGTTGGCTTCCCAATGTAGTTGGGAAAACGTGACATTTAACTAGAAGATCAATTGTTTGCAAATCCATCTAAACATTGAATACGTCCAAATGGTCATAAGGATTAGTGTCCCCATTGTATAGTGGGATTGTGGGAACTTTAAGTTTGTGAGGGATTGGTTATGTTTTGATCTCTTTGGAAAATGGTGACCTCTCCTCATAGCAAGCTCAATCATTCAGAGCTCAAAGATGTTCCTCTAACTGGTTCACCTTCTGAAATAACTCTTCCATCATCAGGTCTCGTGCCTCAGATAGTCGATTGGAAGATTGTTAGTTCCTTTGACTTTTTTGGTCACGAGAGCAGCGGCCTAGAGTTATTCTTGGAGTAGCCACCTGAGAAATCTTCTTGATTGGCTCTGCTTGAACATCCAGCTCGCTGCTGCTGGTGAATGTTTTCAAGTGTAACAACCTCAGCTTGCCTTTACACACCCTAAGCTTATGCTTGTCCTAGCATTGTGACTGCTCTAGTTAGTTCTTCCATCATATTTTCCAGTCTCTCCTGGTGTTGATCCTAGGTTTGTGCTTCATCGATGCCATTAACAATAATAGCAGGTTGATAAGAGCCGATTAGGGGCAAGCCAGTAGCAACACCTATGATAGGAGTAGTGGAGGAGTCTGTTGTAGATAGATGACCTTCCAATCAATCAATAAAGCATTTGAAGCTTTGATGGCTCTTCCTCTCACCATTGAAACTGCACAAGAAATCAACAAAAATATAGGAAATCAACTAAAAAATAGATGAGTCCCCATAGACGGTGCCAACAATGTTGACAGTGCCGAAGAGTTCTCAAGGACTCATACTACAATCCGATTGTGCAAATGAAGAATGATGAGATAGAGAGGAAAGACAACAAAAGCATAGAGGGATTTTTAACGTAGTTCGACTAAAATTGGATAGCACTAGTCCCTATGTCCATGGTATTGTTTTATTTATCTAGTGAAAATCTGGTAGAATTATAGTACATCCATTTAGAATTACTTTACAGTGATCTCTCGCCTGTTATTTATAAAGACTGCAAGGTTACAATTATAAATTTATAAGTTATAATTCTGTTACATCAGATAATAAATCTACAAGATAGCCTAGACTACTACAAAATGATTTTTGTAAGATGCTTTCTACGGATGGGCCCTACATGCTACTTTTTGTAGAAGGGCACTAAGAGTTAAGTTTGTGAGAAGGTATTTGCTTCCGATCTTAACCATAGTGAACTTTTAGCTAGGTGAGATGCTGGGTCTCATAAGCTTTGTCCAAGATCACTGCTAACCCTGACTAGGGACGTCAAGCTCGTGCTTGGCGATGCGGGCTCACGTAGGTCAAATTGTTGGCTATGTGAGTTAGTCTTGTCTCTAGCGTGCTTGGCCTTATTTTGCTCCCCGAGCTTTGATAACAAAATATTTTAAGCATTTAATTGTCCTCTCACTTAGCTTTTTAAGGTCCAAACTTATTGATCTCAGCTGTGTTATTACATATTTATAATGTGGTGCCAATTAGCATCATTAGAAGAAATTCTGTAGAATTTGGCCTTGTTGAGCAGTTTCTGTATTCTGGCTATAACCTGAGCTATGGTTGTCCAATTAATGTGATTCTTATCTTGTAGGAAAGTAAGACATAGCTCTACAACCTTCATGAAGACATCCAAGGCTGAATCTCACAATTGGATATTTGAATTTGGAGTTAAAGTCAAAATCAGAATGCTGCCTCAGCCTGTCTCGAGCAGCCAGACCTTTGAGCATTCATTAGGCCATATCTGGAGCTATACATGTCCAAATGAGGTCAAAATAAGCCCAAATGGAAGGTAAGACACAATGCTACAACTCTTATGAAGATTTCTACAACTCTTATGAAGACTTCTAGGCTGAATCCATCATTTTGGGCGTGCAATTGGAGCTGTAATTTAGAGATAGAATGCTGATGAGTGGGCCTCTACAGAATTGGATTTTTAGGCCCCAATTGGTATGCAACTTGAGCCCAATGGACTTTCCCTTGCACGAGCTCACACTCAACCAGTTGGAGGTCATTAAATTAGTGAAAAACCAGAGAATGCAGTCTACAATAGGTAGTTCACGCAAAGAGAGTGGCAAAAAGCAACCAGACTACACCAGCCATCGTGATTGCCTACTTCACCAACCAGTAGCTAGCTTCTCTTTTCCCGGGCAAAGTCCTTTTAGTTTTAGTCTTTTCTAGTCAAGTTTTTAGAAGAGTTTTTGGAGAAGTTTTTAGAGTGTAGAGAGCAAGCTTTTGTTCTTCTCTTCTCCATAACTTTCTACCTTTCATGGAAGGCTAAAGATTTGTAATCAATCCAAGGGGTTAACACCTTGAAGATTAATGTAGAGATCCTGTTTTCAATTTGCATTCAATTGTTTATCATTTCTTCTCCTTTCCTCTCTTTTTTTACAAAGTTTTTTGAATTGAATGGCTTTATTTAGTTTGGATGACTATATGGTTATTGCTTAATGGTCACTTTAGAACAGAATGGCAAAAACCAAGCAATGCATTAAGCTTTTAATGGATTGTTTGCTGGTTGAGTTCTGCTTAAGACTCATTAACCATTTCAAGGCTTCTTGTTATGATTTAAGGCTAGAAAATATGATTGACAATTGGATGAAT
>JANHAO010008686.1:0-19046 GCA_026873985.1 Saraca asoca | reverse complement strand
CATGCTCTAGGTGCTTGTTTTAAACCATACAATGCTTTCTGTAGTTTCAAAACATGTTTAGGATTTTGGGGGTCTTCAAATCCTATTCCATGAGCAATTCTTTTATATATATATATATATATATATATGTCATAACTAGTAAAATACATAATCATGATTAGGGAGAGATCACTAAGACAAACATAAAAAACCACTAAGAAACAAAGAAACATCAAACAAATGATATTTAGAAGATATGCAGCTTTTGATGAAACTACAGATGGGACCGAAAAATCCAATAATGAAGCACGTCTCCTTGATTAAAAAAAATATCTTTATATGTTGCATCTAGTCATAGGATATCATTGTCCCTGTGTTAGCATGCAAAGCTCCTCAACTAGAATGGAGGAAGATTGTACACAGCAATGGAGTGATCTATGCATGAAACAAAGTCAACAGTGCATAACAAAAGTATTATGCCAAACACACTCCAAATTTTAAGTTAATTTTAGAAGTAAAGCTTCAATATGAATAGTGAACATAAAATTAGATAAAAGATATCTGAGGTGAGTGTATGAATGAAAAGCATCCACGAGTTAATGATATATTGTTGTTACTAGTGAAGTTTGGTGTCGAAATGTGAGTCGATAAAGAAGAAACCTAATTCGTCAAGGGAAATGAGCTCGTAATGCAAGAGGCCTTAGCTCACTTAAAAGAGTTCATCTTGCTGAAGGATAGAGCTCGCTGATCAAACCAGCTCGGAGTTGCAGGCTAGCAACATTCTCAATAAAATGAGCTCAGGCCTGCTAAGATGCAACTTCATTTAGCTAGAGGCCTATTATGAAAAAACATAAAACCAATAAATAATTTGCACCACCATTCTGCAAATATGGTCACCAAGTCCCATCCCCAGTAAGAAATTTTCAGAAGCTAGTCTATAGTACTCTAGGCAATCTTGTAACATTTAATGTTTGATATAACAGATGTATAGTTAATTTAATTCCATTTATACCCCTTCATACTTCTATAAATAGGGGGCTAGAGTCATTGTAAAAGAGTGGATAGAGAGCATAGAAAATAATGCTAGCAGAAACTTTGTAAACATTCCTTCACCCTAATAAAAATATCTCCATGGTTGTAGGGTCTGATGCCATCCAGATTTGGCCAAACCACGTTAAAATGCTCTATGTGTTCTACTGCTCTTCCCCTTCTTCTTCTTCATTTGTTTACTGCTTACAAACCATATTACAGCTTGGGTCCCAAAGGACCCTCTTTGTTGGCCGAATTTGGATCAAATCAAAATCCACCGTCAACATTTTGGCATGCCCGGTGGGACTCATCTGTTCTCTAGTCTATTCTTTTTCTGCTGTAATGGTTAAGGAAAGAGCCACCAAAGCTTTAAATACTCAAGTTAATCCTCTAAAAGGTCATGTCTCAATGACAGACTCCTCTACTACTCTCGTCATTGGTGCAACCACTGGCTTGCCCCCAGCTAGTTCTGTTTGACTAACAACTGTTGCCAATGGCACCAATGGAGTGTAGGTTCAGCTCCGACGCTAGGAAAGACTGAAAAATAAGATGGGAGAGCTGGTTAAAGTAATCACAGCCTTAACGCAGAGCCAAATCCAAGGTTTGCAAAGACAAGTTAAAGTTGTCGCACCTGAAGATAGTTACTAACAACACCAAGCTAGATGTTCAGACAAAGGTGGCGAGGAGCACACTCCAAGTAGTTACTATCACAATCAGGAGAGTCAACGATCTCTGGTATGAGACCTGCTTGTTGAAGAACTATTTCAGAGAATGGATCAACTCAAAGAATGCTTTTGAGCTCTGGACAAACAAGCTCGATATGAAGCGAGGTCACCCTTCACTAAGGAGATTGAAGTGCAGCCCCTTCCCCCGAAGTTCATAGTTCCCTCGATCCAGCTCTATGATGGGGAAAGGGACACGTAGACCACCTAAATGCATTTAATGTCCAGATGGATCTCATGATGATTAACCCTCTTGTGAAGTGCCGCATTTTCCCAGCAACACTTGAGGGCTCGTCTTTGACGTGGTTTAGGAGCCTTCTAGCTCATAGCCTAGGTAGTTGGCAGGCATGCCAAAAGAAATTCGCTGACCAATATTAGGCATTGAAAGGATAGCTCACTCCACCTTGCCACCTCACTGTGATCTTCTAGCGAAAAGACGAGTCGTTGAAGGATTACGGCTCTCAGTTTTGATGCGAGGTCAACAATGTAGAGAATCCTTCAGAAGAGACCATTTTGGCAACGATTGTTGTGGGACTCCACAAGGACATAAAGTTGTATAAGAGCATTTACAAGTCGTCGGTGAAGGATCTTAGGGACTTTTATGAGCGAGCTACAAGGCAAGCCAAATGACACGAAACTTTCGGCTTAAAGAGGCCTGATTCGAGTAGGATCAAAATGAAAAGAGGAATAGTCATAGAGAAGGACAGGACGACCCTAGCCTTCAGGTCATCAAAAGGAGTAGGAGTGAGCGACCTTGATACCAAGGTCATCACAAAAGTTATAGCATTCTGTCTGAAACTCAAGATAGGATATTCCTAGTGAAGCAAGACAGAGAAGACTTTGGGAAGCCTAAGCCTTTGTGGACACCCAGCAAGTTCAAAAGCTATAAAGATAAATTATGTGCCTACTACAACGAGGTTGGATACAACACCTCAAAATGTTAGGCATTAAGAGATGCAATAGAGGACCTTGTCAAAAGAGGGCACCTATAAAGATATGTGGTGCGACCTGCGAAGCAGTGATCTCATCCTCAGCAAGATCCCAACCAAGACCAAGGAGCTTCAGTTCGGATCATATATTAGCAATGTATTTTAGTTTTCCTATTTTTTGTCTTTATTAATGTATAATTTTGTTTTAATAATTATAATGCACAAGTCAACATTGCCAACTTCTTAAGCTGAGGCCCCCCGAGCTCATTCCAGAGTTGAATTGACGAAATTGCCAGCTTCCTAAGCTGAGGCCCCCCTAGAGCTTATTCCAAAGATGAATTGAAGAATAAGTGCTAGCATAGCTGTGTGCTCGCTAAGGTGCAGAGGCACTATTAAATACTCACAGTGCTAGCATAACTATGTGCTAGCTGAGGTGCAGAGGAACTATTAAATACTCAAAAAGCCAGAAGCTAAACAAGGCACAAAGATGTCGGAATCAATTCAGCTATTTGATAAGCAACAAAACTACCACAGCAGCAGAATGCAGCTCTCATATGAACAAGTGATCTCAGCTTGCTAACAAGGTCCTTTTAGGCACTACTTGTATACGACCTGACTAAATTCTACCTACTATTGATCAAGGCAATCATATGCAAAAGCTTGTTACACGAAGATTGTGGTCGATTGCCCATAAAAATATTTTATTGATTAATATACAAAAGCGGATGAAGGCATCCAATACAACATTCAAGAGCCATACAGAAAAGCTCATTTGTTAAAAGACCTCATCTAACGAGGTAAATTTACATCAAAAAGAGGGAAATACAGAAGAAAAAATAAAAGCCTAGAGCTAATGTTGAAAGCAGATGGCCAGCTACCGAGAGACGGACTCCCACCAATAGGAAGACTAGTGAGCCCGACTGCTCCTGCTTATATCCCTTATAAGCCAGCAGTTTCTCCTGGATCAAGCCCAGAGCAATTCAAAAGGGTGCTCGGAATCTAGCTGGCAAGGCCGTGAAGAAGTAATCCAAGATCTGCATAAGACTTCCCCGAAGCTAGCATAAAGAGCTATGCACAGGAGTTGCATGAAGTAGGCCATTCATGCCTCGAAAACTTCTGTAGTAGGCCATACATGCCTTAGAGAGATTTGTCGGAAGCCAAGCTATCATAAGAATGAGGGACTTAACTTTGATCTCCATCTAAGGACTTTGCTAGGAAACCTGAAGAACTTCACAAGTATTATATAGAGTAGATGGATCCGCTGAAGGAACCAAAGTGTAATTAGCTACCCCCGATTAGACAGTCTAAAAGGAATAAAATTGCCATGCCAACGGCTGAGGACCACGATCAGAAAAAAGGCATGGTCTAATTCAGGTGAAGTAAAGCTTGAAGTGACAACATGGCAGACTGAACGCTGAGGACTTTGACTAAGAAGACCCTTCTAGAATAAACTACAACTCCCAATCCACGAAGTGAACTGAGAGTTGGGGGCTAATGCTACTAGTGAAGTTTGGTGCCGAAATGTGAGCCAATAAAGAAGAAATCGAGTTTGTCAAGGGAAATGAGCTCGTTGTGCGAGAGGCCTCAGCTCACTAAAAAGAGTTCAACTTGCTGAAGGACAGAGCTCGCTGATCGAACTAGCTTGGAGTCACAGGCTAGCAACATTCTCAGCAAAAGAAGCTCAGGCCTGCTAAGATGCAGCCTCATTCAGCCAGAGGCCTATTATGAAAAAACATAAAGCCAATAAATAATTTGCACCACCATTCTGCAAATACGGTCGTCAAGTCCCATCCCCAGTAAGAAATTTGCAGAAGCCAGTCTATAGTACTCTAGGCAGTCTTGTAACATTTAATGTTTGATGTAATAGATGTACAACTAATTTAGTTTCATTTGTACCCTTTCATACTTTTATAAATGGGGGGCTAGAGTCATTGTAAAAGAGTGGACAGAGAGCATAGAAAAGAATGCTAGCAGAAACTCTGTAAACATTCCTTCACCCTAATAAAAATATCTCCATGGATGTAGGGTTTGGTGTCGTTCAGATTTGGCCAAATCACGTTAAAAGGTTCTATGTGTTTTACTGCTCTTCCCCTTCGTCTTTTTCATTTGTTTACTGCTTACGAACTAGATTACAGCTTGGGTCCTAAAAAACCCTCTCCATTAGCCGGATTTAGATCAAACCAAAATACACCGTCAACAATTATTTTTTTGAACGAGATATTTGCTTTATAATTAATGGAGTAGTCACCTCAAGTGGGCTAATTTGCATGATAGGCTATTTCCATTGGATCAATCGACATAAGGTCAATCCTGAGCCTTGTCATCCCATTGAAATTGTGGGACTTAAGATTAACGTGACCAGATCGTTCGGTTGGACTCATGATTCGGGAAATTTCATATTTACGGATTGAGTGATCAACCAATGATTACTGGTTACAGTTCATTGTGCGTTTTAGACTGTGTCAGCATAGTTCTTCTTCCAAAAGCTTGCTACCAACGTATAGCTAACCAGAAGAACAAAGCTCCACCAAAAGAAGAAAAAGAAACCCGGGTAAAACAAAACTCCAAAACATTATAAAAGCACAACCACTATTCAGAGCACAGCAAAAAAGGGAAAAAGGGAGTCTTCAATGGCCGAAGACGGACGCCGTCTCTGAGGTAGAGAACAACATTGCTTCGACGTCACTCAGCCACCGAAGAAGAAACCAGAAACAGAGCACCCGAGAAGCTTCGCCCCTTGAGGCTTGAGCAATTCGTAGCAGAGTTTTTCATCAAGTGCTGTACGCAACCCTCCGTGCTGGGTGCCGTACGACCCAGTCTGGAGGACAATGAAGTGAAACCAGCCATGGAGAAGTGTATTTTTGTAAAACAATAAAGTAGTTCGACGAAGCATTGTTTTTCATCAAGTGCAAGTGTAAAATCATAGACAATAAAGTAACAACTCCGGAATTTGTGTCGGCAAAACCATCCCTTAATAATTCCTGAAGGAATTCTCAAATTGATATCAATTATAAATGGGTTATCTAAAGGAAAATTTATTCAAATCTGATAAGTGCTATTGGACATCGTCAAATCTAATCCAATGTCCATATTGATTGCAAATTGATTCTTCTCCCCAGCAACAGAGAATGCAACATGCACTATACACATTCGCAAATCCCTCACAAGTTAAATACATAACAATTTATTTGTAGAGTAATATTACTTACATTCTTTTATATTCACTCCTCTCTTCATTTTCATATGAGAAAAAAATTTGTTAATTCAACTTTTTTTTACAAATAAAAAAAATTTCTTTTCTGATATGAAAAGGAGAATGAGAGGGGAATGAACAGAAGGGAGTACAAGTACCATTACTTATAAATAATCGGTATTGGGAGGACTAACATGTGGAAGTCCCATGTTTCTTGAGTCATGATGTTCTATTAAAATCATTCATGCTGCTGCGCTAATTCCCGATGGTAAAACTGCTTGGAGAAAGCTACTTTCACACAAAAGCAGAAATTTGAAGTTTAGAATTATTGTCAAAATAGCAAAGCCAGGTGTTCAACATATCATCAATTTATTTTTGGGCTGAAAATAAGTCCTGCACGCCCAACTCAAGCATAAAATATTATCGAAGTTGAAAGTTTAAAGTTAACATAAAGGCATTTTAAGCCCACTCACTATGGATGAGAGTTTGAACTAGTGACTTGGTATCAAGTCTCGTAGCAAATGGCTACTTTTTGGCGAAAAGAACACCAAATTCTTCAATGCTTCAACTGTTACTCATTGGAAAAGAAATAACATTGAGAGGTTGACAACTAACGATAGGGATAGGTTGAAGATGATGCTCTTTTGAGAGATATGAATTTTTTCCTATTATCAAAATCTGTATTCAACTGATAATTTTAATTTCAGGGGTTTCCTTTTGCAGAATTGCTTTCCAAGTCTAAACTCAGGCTGCTCGATTAGAAATTGTTTGTCCGGTCTCAATAGAGGAAATTAAGAGTGCTTTCTTTAGTATGACCCTTCTCAAAGCGACAAGTCCCAATGGGCTTCATGGGATATCTTTTCAAAGCCAGTGGAAGATGATGAGTCAGTTTGCGATATTATTTTTGAGCTCTTTAATAGCCCGGAGTCGGTCAGAGATATTAATGAAGCTATACTTGTTTTAATTCCAAAAGTGGATAACCCAAAATCTCAAACAGTTTCGGCCTATTATTCTATGTAATGTGATTTACAAGATTGTCACAAAGATCATAGCTAATAGACTGAAGCCTTATTTGAATTATTTGATATCTCCCAATCTAGGAAGGCATTGTTCTGATAACATTATTGTGACCCAGAAGATTATCCATTCTATGAGAAAAATGAAAGGTATGAGAGGTTAGATGGCTATAAAAATTGATTTGGAGAAAGTTTATGACAGAATTGATTGGTCTTTTGTGGAGAATAATCCGAGAGAAATTGATATGCCTAGAAACATTTCTTCTCCTATTTTGGCTTGTGTATCCACTTGTATGATTAGAGTCTTATGGAAAGACGAACCATCCTATAGTTTTTCTCCTAAGCAGGGGATCTGTTATCGCCTTATTATTTTGTTATGTGCATTGAGAGACTGGCGCATTGCATTAACTACGCAGTTCATGCGGGCAAATGGAAACTAGACAAGCTTAATAGAGGGGGGCCTCTAATTTCTCGCCTTTTCTTTGTTGATGATTTGGTGTTACTTTCAGAAGCAGCTATGAGCCAAGTGGAAATCATTAATAGATGTTTGCAGATTTTTTGTAACTCTTAAGGACAGAAAGTAATTAGAAGACAAGGGTTGTTTTCTCCAAAAACGTTAATCATATCAGAGCTCAGGAGCTAAGTGAAGGTCAGGGTTTCCAATTAACCGCAGACTTGGGTCAATACCTAGGAGTACCTCTTCATCATAAGGGTCTCTAAATTGATCAAGACACTGTGGGCAAGGTTCAGAAGTGCATCTCCTCTTGGAGTGGTAGAACATTAGCTCTAGCTGGGCGGATCACTCTATCTAAGACGGTATTGGCTAGTATTCGTTTATATGCTATGCAAACAGCCTCACTCCCTATAGCCACGTGTAATGAAGTGAATTCTCTAATCAGGAACTTTTTGTGGGGTTCCAATTCTGATATTAAAAAACTCCACTTGGTTGTATGGAATCAAACCTGTTTAAGCAAATGTGCGGGCAGTTTAGGCCAAAGGAAAATGAAAACAAACAATGAAGTGTTTTTTATGAAGGTTGCTTTCAACCTGATTCATGAAAAAGGCTCTCTTTGGCCTCAAGTTGTGAGACACAAATATGTTTGTGGAGATGAAACCATTCTGAGAGTTCTGGAGAATCAGGCAGCCTTCTTTGGAGGGGCATTTGCATGGTGTGGCTTAAGGTGATTGAGGGTGTCTTAGTTAAAAGGGAGGAAGGAGTTGATTTGGTGACTTGGTTCCACTCAAGTGATGGGCGCTTTGCTGTGGAATCAGCTTATGAGTTAATTACCGATAACCGAGCTCGGGGAGGACAAAACCGTTGGAAGAAAATCTGGAAATGAAAGGGCCTTGAAAGAATTAAAATTTTTCTCTAATTGCTTAGCCAAGGTAAACTGTTAACCAATGATATTCGTTAGGTGAGAAATATGACAGATTCGAATATTTGCCAAAGATGTAGTCAGGCAGTGGAAACTATTGTTCATGCAATTAAAGATTGCCCATCAATCTCTCATATATGGCTGAGATTGATCAATCCCAAGTTCTGGTCCAGGTTCTTAGAATGTTCTTTAGAAGGGCGGTGAGTTAAATTTGAACATAGACCTTTCTAGGAATGATCAGGTTCAATGGAAGCTTTGGTTTGGAGTGGCCTGTTGGGTCCTCTAGTATAAAAGAAATGCAGGTATTTTTTATGCCGAAAATCAGATTGGAGATGCTGTTATGGAAATTGCTCGTAGAGTTTTGGAGATTATTGAAGGCCTTGCAGTGTTGCAAGAGGCTTGTTGAAAGTGAAATTCGATCAACAAGAAAAAAGTTCAATAAAAACCCAAACTACAAGTGGAGAGTGCAAGATGTGAACAAAGAAGGGATTGAGTGGAAGGAAGAACAAAGGACACCGAAAGCTTTTTAATGTGATTCGGCGAAAGTCAGTATGACCGCTACATCCACGATGGTTGTATTTGCTTTTGTGCAGTGGTTTCTCTATAATGCTTAATAGAGTCACAATACAAGTATTCTCTCATTATTTTGATAGAGTTTCTACATGTATTTTTCATTATATATCTGTAATATAGTTTTTCCCTATTTATAGAAGCAATAGGGATTACAAATATAATTTGATAAATTGCAAATCTATTTATTCCACTGTATTGGGCAATAAATGTTAGGTAATTCACTGTAAGACTGATGGGGGCTGATGTGTTGGTTTTGGGGGCTGACTTGTCGATTTGGGAATATGTGCCTCCAGCTACTGACTAGACTTAGGCTTTCCATACTTATGCTTAGGGTAGCTCATTTGGTAGTTGTTGCTCATGCTAGGTGACTTGTTGGCCATGCTATTTGATCTCGTGCTCAAGTTGAATTAAAGCAAATCTTCCAGAAGATAGCTGAGGTGGCATGCTTCGACCAATGAGTTAGAGTTCATCCTCAACGAGCTGGAATCTTGATCTTGTCCTATGTCTTGAGCTTGCGACTAGCAAGCTAGTGCCTCTACTGAGCGACCTCAATTCTTGGATGATTTGGGCCTCTTCTGGTTGGACTCGTTTTCTATTGAGCCTTTGCCAGCCTATTTTGCATTGCCCAAAAAATACCCACAACATTAGCCCCCAACTCTCAGTTCGCTTTGCAGACTGGGAGTTGTAGTTTGTTGGCAAAGTCCTCGTTTGTAGTCTATAGTGTCGTCTAGTCTTTACTTATGGTCTGCTGTGTTGTTATTTCAAGCTTCAATCTTTTGCTTCATCTATACCAAGCCATACCTCCTATTGTACATGTTTCATATCTGTGGGCATGGCAGCCTTGCTTTCTTTTGGAGTACTCAATTAAGAACAACCAAATATCCTCTGGATTCTTCGGTGAAACCAGACTAGTCTATATAAGGTGTGAAAAATAATTCTTCCTTCTCCATAGAATGACCTGATAGGTGCCTTAGTTAAGCCTCTCATGTTTTTGATGGCCTGGATCTTTGGTGGAGTTCCACAAGGTATGTATGGCCTGCTGCCACAGTTCCTCCTCAAGGCCTAGGAAGTTTTGTTATAGATAGCTCCCATGGACAATTCCTTTTTAAGGATCTGGGGAAGCTTTGCTACATTCTTCTATAACCTCCTCATGGCCGCACTGAATAATGCATCTCTTTCACCCCAGTTCTTTATCCTCCTTGCATGGTGGCATAGGGTGTCTTCAGGTCTCCAAGTATCTCGGGGTGATGAAGCTAAAGGATGTTCTCCTTGCTTAGGAGGACTAGAAGAGATTTGAGCAGCCGCCTTGCTTGCCTTAAATGTTGATCCTTCCACTTCAAGTACCTTGGGGGCACTCAAGTTAAGGAAGAAGCTGTAAGCTCGGGATAAGGGCAAGGAAGAGTTGGAGCAGTTTGGCTTGCTCGCTGATCCCATGGCTTGTTGGAATTTAGCTCTTTCTTAGTCAACTGTAGGCTTGTTTTGATTTATATCCTTAAATATTCATGTGAATTCACCTCGTTGAAAGAGGTTTTGTAATGAAACTTTGGGTAACATTTTTGTTTTTCCAAGCATGTCATATTGGTGATTTAGTAGGTTATGATTGGTAACATGAATGAGTTCTTGCAAACCATAACTTGATAAGTGTTAGGTAAAATGAGTGCCTAATAGATCAATTGACCTCAGATAGCATAAACTAAATTAATATAAATGGGCTTCAGCTAATAAATCATGACTTAAAAAGGATATGCGTCATGTTAAACAACTAATTAGTCGTATTAGCCCATCTTAGTTGACAATGAACTTGGGCACCGGGCTGGTGATGAATTTGAGCACCCAAGTGCCTGAGTTGGTAACAAGTTTAAGCACAAGAGTGCCTGAGCACTTAAGTTAGTGCGAGATTGAATGCCTAGGTAGGTCGCACGGATACGCCTTAGCCCACATAAGATTTAGTGCCTAGGTGGGTCGCACGGATGCGCCTTAGCTGGCATAACTTGGATACAGTGTCCTAGTAGGTTGTACGGATACACCTTAGTCGGCATAAGATTTTGGTGCCCAGGTAGGTCATATGGATACACTTTAGCCAGCACAACTTGGATGCGGTGTCCTGGTAGGTCACACAGATGCACCTTAGTTTGCACAAGATTTTGGTACTTAGTTAGGTCACACAGATGCACCTCAGCTGGCATAACTTAGATGCAGATTGGACCAAGAGCTGTAGTTTGTTGCTTGCGATCTGCGATCTCGAGGGCCATTTAACATACTTTCACTCACTATATACGACTCTTGGATTTCTGCCACTATCCCATGTAATCATTTTTGCCTCAGTAAGTGCCTTTGCCAAGCTAGCAACAACTCATAGTTGGCATTCAATGAATCGTTGGATTGTGGGTATTTGATGGGTCCCTAAATCTAATGGTGACACTTTGCATAATATAACTTAAGGAGAATTCTTTCCTCTTTTCATTTATCATTTGAAATTTGGAGCTCCCAGACTCTTCTTCTTCATCCTCTCCATCAAGCCTTCATCTGTTCACCATCATCTGCCACTATTGGCATTGTCCCTACTTACCAGGCTTATGGTTCGAGTTTTTGAACTTTGAAAATTAGCTTTGCGTTCATCTCAGGCCTTCTCTTCCGGCTAAAATGGTGAGTTTTTTTCTTTGATTTGTGGTTTCTGGATGTTGTTGTCTCGTTGTCTATGTGAGACTTACTTGCTTGTGGTTGAAAAATCTGAATGCTAGATGAAGCTATTTGCTTGTGTATTTTCTTTTGTCTAGTTAGGTTCTCCTGTTTGATTCACCAGTAGACTCTAAGGTTTCTAATTGTCATTTCGAGTACTTCACCAGTTTTCTAGGTTTTAGCAGCCTGATAATAGAATCCCTCATGTCTTTTGGAGTCTGGGTCTTAGGTGTGGTAACCCAAGGTTTCTATGACCTGTCACATAAGAAGCTATTAGCCCTAGCTTTTAGACATGGTATACTTTTTGTGACCTAATCATTTCTTTTCTTGTGTAGATGGTAGCTCATAAACACCGATGTCACCTAATAGGGAGTGGTGATGATGAACCTGACTCTCTAGCCCAGAGCATAGAGCTAATACGATCCATAGGAGAAGCAACCTCAAGGAGTTATGAGGTTGTTAGGGAGTTTAATGCTCGTCCGGACCCAGTCGAGGGCCAGGGGGATCGCTCGGTGTTCAGCCATCATATCTTGACCATCAGCTTCAATGAGCTCTAGGGCATGGTTCAAACATTTCAACTTACCAAGGGATGTCATGTCATGTTGCCCTCTCCTAGGGATCATGCAGCCCTTCCACCCTGAGGGTTTGTTGTGATCAGTCCCCAACATCTCAGCACATCGTCGATTTATTGAATAAGTTGAAACTTTGTCCTTTCCAGCTCACCCCAAACTCCTATTCCTAACTCACTTCCTTAGCATTTGTGTATCTAAGGAATAACCTCCCCCAACCATCTACCAAGGTTCTCTACTACCTTTATAGTATTAGGAGTATGGGTTTGCAGGAGGGGATCTATTACTTTTCAGCTCAACAAACTAAGCATAGGAAAATTTTACCGTAAGGTGATGCCAAAGGCAAATCCAACATGGAGAATTACAAAGCCTATTGGTTTTACATCTTTTATCCATCTCTGTGGTACCTTAACAATTTTGGCTTTGTTCTTACTCTTGGTGAGCAAACTGTGGATGTGCAAGTTTGATGAGTTTTTATACTTGCTTCTCTAGTTCTAACACTTTTCATTTTTTACCGACGAGGTCGACAAGAAACCAACTCTTGAGGCTGAGTAGCTTAAGATTTTGGATCAGTTTGCTACTTTGGACGATCTCCATAATGACTTCCGATTTGATAAGGATCTTCTATGCTTGCACAAGCTTGCTCTAGCTCTGAGTATCAAGCTCACTAAAGAGATTGGAGCCGGTCGAATCAAGGAGATCATCCCAGTGAACTTTGAAGATTTTGAGGACACAATAAAGCTCATCCTCTGGAGGCCTCCATCCGAGCTTTTGGGATCAACCTCATCGATTCCTGATGTTGACGAAACCCCCGTTGCTGCAAGTCAACCCTCGGCCCTGGCAGTTACACCTTTGTAGGAGCTGACCTCCTCCTCATGTTCGAAAAAGGCTACTGTAGTCAAGGTTGCATCCCCCTCTGAGCCTCCTGCCAAGAAGCAGAAAAAGGGTAAAGGGAAGAAGGTCGCTGCCACCCGAAAGTGGATGGTGCTTAAGGTCGAGACTGATGAGCGATTTTCCAACCTTGGTCCAAAGATGAAAGAGTACCTCTACTTCCTTTTGCATAATATTGATATGGTCTTGGGGCCCCGCAATAGGGCCTCAGTGTTAGAATCAAAGGATTTCTCAACTAATGGGTTGCTGAGCTATGGAGCTTGCCACAGCCTACTAGTAAGTAGAGTCCTATTATCTTAGTTCCTTTCCCCTTTTTTGTAATCTAATTTGACCATTTGATTTTTCAAAATTTGTTGATGATAATGAAGGTGAAGAAGATAGAGTGAGCTTGAGGGGAGGATAAGGTAAAACTAGAGGAGGACCTTGCTACTATGACTGCTAAGGCATTGGAGTTGAAAAAGAAAGTTAAAGATGCTAAGGTCGCTCTATCTCGTGGAGTGGCAAATCGCAAGGCCATTGCATTGAATCTTGGCAAAATAGCTAATGAGCTTACCAAAATAAAAATAAGCTTGGATTTGGCTATTCAACGAGCTGAGGTGGCAACGAAGCAAGCTGAGATTGTTGAGAATGAGCTTACGGTAATCGGGAAAAATGCTGCTCTTGGGAAGGAGGAGGTCACCAAGGTTAAAGCAAAAACTGCCTTGCTGGTTAAGGAAGTAGCAGAAAAGGTAGAGTCTAAAACTAGCTCCTCCTTCTTTTATACCCTATGGGAACGACACCCGGAGATGGACTTTTCCTTTTTTGATGCAGAAGCCCTTGAAGCAATCAAATGCTTCAAGAGGATTGCGAAGGCCAAAACTTCTAAAAAGGGTGCAAAGTCCACAGTTGAAGCTTCTTCCATTGGGGGTGCCACCCAAAGAGAGAACGGCTCGTAGGTCGTGGAGGTCATTGGTGATCAAGTGATGGATGACCCTACTACCCTTCCTGCCGACCCTTTACCCCGAAAAGGCCCAGCTTCTGAAGATCCAACTTCTTCAACCATAACTCTTTGTGATTTTGAATTTGTTTCTTGAACTTTATATTGAATCCTGATCTTTGTATAAATTTGTTGTGTTAAATAAACTCGAGTTTTATTTTGAATGAATTTCTATGATATCCTTACTTGTTTCCTCTCAATCCTCATAATTGATTGTTTCATATGTTGCATATAACAGCCTAGTGGATCATGACCATTAATCAGGTTGAATACTGGGCAGGTCACATGAGAGCTGCGCCTCCATTTACACGATGCGACAATGTATATTTACCAAGCATGACAATGTATATTTGTCAAATTAATCATGATAATATATATTTGTCGAGCAAGATAATGTATATTTGTTAGGTCAAATGTCTAGTGGGTTGTGCCTCAGCTAGCAATAAATTGTTTGCATGAGAGCCACGCATAAGGTAGCACACCATGACAATGTATATTTACCAAGCATGACAATGTATATTTGTCAGATTAATCATGACAATCTATATTTGTTAAGCAAGATAATGTATATTTGTCCATTACCCATGTCAATGTATATTTGCCAGAGGGGTCTTGAAAATGTGTATTCGTCAAGGGGACCATGACAATGTATATTTGCTAGAGCGAGATAATGTATATTTGACGGGTTGAATGTCAAGGTAAGTTGCACGGATGTAGCTCAATTAAGATCAGTCAACATTATCAGTGTTGAAAGTAGCTCACTTTCTATATAAAACTTCAGTGAAAATTCATTCAGACATAAACACCGATGGGAAAACTAGGAGGAGAAAACATGGTTGTCATCATTAGTTTGTGAACAACATTTTAGAATTAAAATATGGTTCTTATTTCAAGTGCTTGTTGTTGGTCGGAACCTGCTGGGGTTGCTGCGGTCGTTGTTCCACAGGTCACACCACATAGTCTTTCAAGTAACCTCTCTTGATCAGATTCTCAATGGCATCTTTGAGCCCCTAGCACTCCGAAGTATTGTGCCAGATTTCATCATGGTATGCACAAAATTTATTCATGTTTCTAAACTTATTAGGAAACTTCATAGGATTAGGCTTCCTAAAGTTTTCCTTATCCTTTTCTATTGCAAATATCCTGCCCTAAGTGTCTGATAGGACATTATAGCTTTCATAGTGACCTTGGTGTTAAGGTCGCTCACCTTGGCCTTTTCATGGCTTGACTACCAGAGCCGTCCATTTGACCCTCTCTATTATTTCTACCGTTGGTTCTCTTTTTGCTCTAGTTGGAGTCACTTTACTTATCCTTCTGGTTGGACTTTTTCGAATTGAAAGTTTCCTCCCACCTAATCTCCTTGGTGGCTCACTCATAGAACTTACCTAGATCTTTCACCAGAGACTTGTATATATCCTCATAGAGCTTTGTCCTTGTGGAGCCTAGCTGAGATTAATGTGAGGATACTCTTATCTGATGAGTTTTCTATATTGCTGACCTCACGTTGAAATCAGGTGATGTAGTCCTTAAGTGATTCATCTCTCAGCTAAAAGACTGTTGCAAGGTGACAGGACGAGGCGAGCTGTCTTATGAGTGCCTTGTACTAGTTAAGGAATTTTCTTTGGCATTCCTCCCAACTATGAATGCTGCAAGCTAGGAGACTCTTAAGCCAAGTTTGAGGTATCTCTCCAAGGGTGGCGGGAAAAACACGACATTTTACTAAAGTGTTGGTGGTCTGTAGATCCATCTAGACATTGAATGAGTCCAGATGGTTGTATGGGTCGCTATCTCCATTATATTGTAGGATGTTAGGGACCTTAAACCTATAAGGAAGAGGCTTTATCTTAATCTCCTTAATGAATGGTGTCCTCTTCTCATAATGATCTTGACTGCCCTGAGCCGCAGGTCATTTTTCTAGTTATTGCACCCTCTGAAGCAGCTCTTCAATCATTGGGTCTTGAGTTTTGAATCAATGGTTGGTAGTTCGCCGACTCCTGTCACCTTCCTGACTGTGGGAATGGCGATTTGAGGCTTTATGCCTCCTACTATGTTCATAACCGGGTGAGTAGCAATCCGACCTACCTTCATAATTAGTCTCGTTCGAGCTCTCTTCTTGACATGTGCTCTCACGTCGCTGGTCATCTCCTTCATTATCTTTGTGAGCTCGATGGACCTTTGACCTTAGTCATGAATTGGACAAGTGAATCGAACCAGCTCACTGACGTTCTACTCTGACAGGTCCCTCATGCTGAGCTCGTGGTTGCTAGACTTCTCCTCTAGGCGTAACGACTTCAACTTGTCTTTGTGCACCCTAGGCCTGTGCCTGGGCTAGTGCTCTTACCACATTGGCTAACTCCCTCACAATGTTTTCAAGCGTCTCCTAGCACTAGTTCCATGCCTGCACTCCATCAGTCCCAAAAGCAACAGGCTGAAGAGGGGTCAATGGTGCCATGCCATTGACAGCACCTGTCACAGGGGTAGTAGAAATGCCTTTAGCAAGCAGGACAAGGCCTTCAGCCGATAACCTTTCGCGTTGTTGCTCCATGTGGCCTTCAGGCTGGCCATCGGTAGCCCCAATACTTCTGGTTGTTCTTCCTCTTGCCATTATAGTTGGACAACAAATCATAGAAAGAGAGAAAGCAGTTTGGGCTCCTCTTTCTAGCGCCAAGATATTGATAGTGAAATCTGATCAATAGAAAAAAAGTCCAGTAAAAACCCAAACTGCAAGTGAAGAGTGCAAGATGTGAACAAAGAAGGGATTGAGAGTAAGGAAGAGCAAAGGACATTGGAAGCTTTTTAACATGGTTCGGTGAAAGTCATTGTGACCTCTACATTCACAGTAGCTGTATTTGCTTTTGTACAATGGTTTCTCTATAATGCTTAACAGAGTCACAATACAAGTATTCTCTCATTATTTTGGCAGTATTTCTTCATGTATTTTTCACTATATATTTGTACAATGATTTTCCCCTATTTATAGAAGCAGTGGGAGTTACAAATGTAATTTGATAAATTGTAAATCTGTCTATTCTGTTGTATTAGGTAATAAATGCTAGGTAATTCATTGTCGAACTGATGGGGGTTGATGTGTAAGTTTTGGGGACTGACTTGTCGGTTTGGGAATATGTGCCTCCAACTATTGATTAGACTTGGGCGTTCTATATTTATACTTGGGGTAGCTTGTTTGGTAGTCCGAGCTCATGCTAGGCAACCTATTGGCTGTGCTAGTTGATCTCATGCTTAGGTCCAATCAAAGCAAGTCATCCGAAAGATGGCTGGGGAGGCATGCTTCAACCAGTGAGCTGGAGTCCATTCTCAATGAGCTGGAATCTTGATCTTGTCCTGCGTCCTAAGCTCGCGACTAGTGAGTTGGTGCCTCTGTTGAGCAACCTCAGCTCTTGGACGATCTGTGCCTCTTCTGATTGGACTCGTCTTCTGTTGGGTCTTTGTTAGCCTATTTTGCATTGCCCAAAAAACACCCACAACAAGGCTGGTCTGGCTCAAGGCATATATGGTAATTGTGAGGGGAAATGGAAAGCTCCGAATTTTGGATGGATCAAGCTGAACACAGACGGGGCCTGTGTTGCTGGAAGTAATCAAACGGCTTGTGGGGGTGTTCTGCTTGATGGTGTTGGCCAATGGGGTTTGCTCAGACAACTGGTTCGGGTAGTGTGATTTTAGCTGAACCCCAAGGCAACTGGTCTGGTTTAGTTTTAGCTGATGGCTTGGGCTTAGACAAAGTGATTATTGAACCTGCTTGTACCGAATATGTTGCATCCTTGTTGTGGTCTGATAATGAGGATTACGGAATTGCTGGCGTTGGATTGGCAGGTTCGATGGAACAAAATAGAGTTCCTGATAGGCTAGCAAGAATGGCTTTGTGGCTTCGGACTGATATGTGACCTACTCTGACTTCTCCTAAAGGATGTGTAACTTTACTTCTGAAGACATGGAATGTGTGGATTTATCTCTGTAATTCTGCGGCCTTGCCCTGTTGCTTTTCGGGAAAAAAAAAAGTTGGAACTAGTGAATGAGCAAGAAACCATGCAATTCTCACCCAATATTTGAGTAAGCAACCCAGTTTTCATCACTGATTTGACTTCAAATTGCCACCTTCAGGAATTGGCACATTTGATGCTCACTTAACTAAATTATTTTCTCTTCCTGCTTTCCTTTTGAGGAATATGCCTTGTCTTCTTATGGCAAGAAAAAAAAATGGAAAACTTCTGCGCACTCTAGAATTGGGGTCAATGAAGATAAGAGAACCTAGAAAACAGACAAATTGAAATTGAAAAAGGATAGAGAATGGAGATCACGGCATAGAGGACTGTAAATATTATGATTATCTAACACATCAATATTGGGTCATATATAGTACAAGTAGAGAATACACATCAACGATTATACAGGGTCAATAGCAAACTTTTATTTGAACCATGGGAAGTAACGCAGCCCTCGTTCTCTGGTTATAGTCCATGTTACTGCATGCTGTTAGACTGTATCATAAATAACCGACCAACATCCTAATTAATACAAAATAGTCAAGTAATCTTAGATGTATGTCAAAACAAAAGTAAACCTGCAATAATATCAGAACAACTATGCCAAATCTTGTTTCATGGTTAAGGAGTGCATGTTGAGCTGCAAGTAAACACTTTTACATGCAAATATTACACTAGGACAACCTTCAGGAAACCCAATGCCCCAGAATTCAAGAATTAAGCTCATCAAGAATGATGATATCTTCTTGGAATTCAAGGTTATGAATATAAATATCCAAATCCATGGATACAGATAAAATTTAATGGAATGGAAGACTATGGACTAACAACTGAGAAACTTGTATAAAAGAAAATACCTTCGCGCTCCTTCAAAATTGTGTAAGCCGCACTAATCTCAGCCCGTTTCTCAGTCTTTGCTTCCTGCCCAGTAAAGACTTCTCCCTTTATCTCCACCTTAGAGAGAAATATTGGTATATGATCCTCACCAACTTTGATTGTACTATAATTGGGTGAACAGTATCCATCCTTCTAAATCAATTCTTGAAGAAAATTCTTGTAGGCAATTAGTTATAAAGGTAAGAGAAGCAAATTAGCATTTTACAAAGTTATAGA
>JANHAO010008685.1:0-19050 GCA_026873985.1 Saraca asoca | reverse complement strand
CCCTGTGGGTAAATTAAGAAATATAATTTGATATTTTATCCTAATTAATTATACTTAATACAATAAAAATTTCTGTGGGATAAAACTTATTATATTAAGTATAATTAATTACAATAAATGTCCTTAGATATATGTGATTATAAACAAATTGATATATAATTTTGAACAATGAGAGGTGCTGTGGCTAAACTCTATTTAATCAAAATTATGTGAATCACTAGACATTTAAATATCTCCATGTAAATTGTTCAACAAAATTACAAATAAAGGCAATTTTAATAAACATGAACTAGATTACAGTAATTCACCAAACTATGTATTTCATATAAAAACTATACATAAACAATCAAAGTATATAATTTTTCCTAAATTAATTTCCCTTGGAAATTATAATATTCACAACAAACAAAATTTATGAATATTAATAAAATCTTTCATAAAGATAAAATTCATGAAAAAATTTTCCAAAAAAATATCTAAAATAAGATTTTGGAAAATAATTTTTTTCTCGGGCCGACAAAACAACATGCCATTTTGGTCTTTAATAAAATGGTGCCACATTTCCTTAAATAGTAGCCTGGACCATACATCAAAATAACATGTCGTTTCACTTAACCATGGAATGATGCGTTGTTGAGGTCGTCCTAGACCTCCATTCAAGTCATCTTAACCTGAAATAGACTCGGTGTAATCCGAAAGTTGACCCAATTGATTTTGAGCATTTTTCACATCTGATCGATCACTTTCAATGACAAAAAAGTTAGAAATCCTTAAACTTAATGATTTCACAATACAACACTTGAAAACAAAGAAGTTTATATGTAAACAAGAAAATAGGGTATTTTTTTTGGAAAATTTTTTTAGCAACCTTTACATCAAAGCAAAGGTACAAGATGCTTTGATACCACATGTTAGTGTATTCTAAACACTTAAAGATAAAAAATAACAGCTATAACAGAAGTTAAGTTAAGATGGTTACCTCCAGCCATTGATGCCTGACTGCTGTTGCTTCTTCTTTCTCTACACACTGTGTTTAAGAGCTTCTAATGCCTTTCAATTTCTTAGAATGATGATGTTTCTACTGTATGGATAGTTGATGGCATTGGGGACCTGAACAACCTATTTATAGAACTTTTCAGCCCATCACTGAAGGTTTCAAGATTTTCAGTTGCTAAGAGTTATCTGAACTAACTACAAATCCTAATCCTTTTGGTATTATATATTAGCCAAAAATAGGAGATAAGGCTTACTGCCTATCTATTCCAAAATTTTTGGTGAGTTATTGCACTAGTGCAGTTATCCTTATCTCACCGATGCAAATGGCCCAACCTTATCCTACAAAACATACATATATAATTAAGATATTTCCTTAGTATATAAAATAATTTTTATTTTAGTTTATTTGATTAACTCCATGATAGGTGGATACACAAATAATCAAAAGTTACATATACTTATCATCATTAAAAATCTATTAAATCACTTGTTAAGTTTAGCAAGACAATCAACAGGCACAAATTCAAGAAAATTTAAATATTAACATTAATTGTGCCATATTAATGTAACTTAAAAATTCACTGATTTTGAAAACTTGATAAAACAACATTTTTTAACTAAATATTATGATTATAAATTAACATAATTAACATGTCAATGTTACATATCAACTTTTCACATAATATTTTTAAACAACAGCTATCATGAACAAAAAATTGATTATAATTGGTTTTTCGATAGGTGGATACACAATTATAAGAAATATTGATTATAATCAATTTATGATAGCAAAAAATAATTTGAGACTCTCAATCCTTATGATTTATCCCATAAAAAAATAATAGAAATTAATTTCATAGACACAAAAAAGTTAAAGAAATTTTATCAAAATATATTCATTATGCATATAAATGTACTCATGTTACATATTTTCTCACAATAAATATACAATTTTCATTTATCTCTTATTCATGGTACTCCTGCCTAAGAGTCCTGAATTATAATAAATAAGCAAGTCAATTAGAACAACATTATATTTTAAAACCTAACACCGATAAAACATTTAAGATTATAGAACATAATACAAAATAAAATATTATGCTTTTAAAATTTAACACCAATAGCGTATTTAAAATTAAATAATCACAATATCCAATCTATTATTTATATCATGGTAAAAATATATTAATAATGTCATATCGATTGGGTGAGTACACTATCAATATATTGCTTTTTAAAAAACAAATTTTCATTTGACTATTACAAAAATGTAATTGATCTCACGATAAAAGAACTCTTAATTACTTGACCATAACATAAATAGTAATAGATTCTAAAAAAAAATATAATTTCATAAACAAATTATCTTAGCAGATAAATAATATAAAAAAAATGAGAATATGATAAATATGTTGTACATTAGCATATAAGAATCAGGTATAAAATTTTCAATAGAAAATTTCGAAAATACGATAGATGAGTCCTCAATCATGTAAAATTTTCATAATGGAATTTAACAACAATTGCATAAGATAAAAAATAGTACCTAGAGATTTTCTCCTTTACTTTTTAGAGTTAGAGTGTATCTCATGATATTAGCTTATTTATATGCTTATACTTGCACATCATCAATGACCCATCTATGTCTGTTAATTTGAGCTTTTCAAAAATAATTTTACGCAAATTTTCACTTTGCATCAATCATAAGACACAATATTATAATTTTATATCTAATCATACTCAAGAACATAAATACATAAAATGTAATTTTATTACATAATATTTTTTTATTTGATTAATCCAGTGTAATTTGAGCAAAATCTTCTTACAAAAAAATTATATATATTGACCTCAAAATCTCATAAAACGGGCATACTATTTGGCCATCTACATAAAGAAGTTTATAACTTCATTATATCTATTCACGAAAACATACAAGGAGTCTATAAGATATCATCAATGAAAAAAATGCTAATAATTATAGCCTTGGTACAATCAGAGTTAACATTTGCTAGATGGATTTGCAAATCAAGTTAGAAACCTAGTTTCAATGAGAACATATAGTCTTTCACAATCGAGTTTTTCATTGATTTTTCCCATAAAATTCATATTTGAATCTTATTTTAAAAAAAATCTCACAGTTAAATAAGGCAATATTTCATAAGTGTTATTACTAAAACTAGAATAAGCAATTAAATCAAATTATAATATACAATGTTAGAATGTCATATTTCATCACTAGCCTAAAATATATACATATTTAATAATTTATTTTGTACAATATTTTATGTAATTGAATCCAACATTAATATGATTTCAATTACACAAAAACAATCAATCGTAATTTTGATAAGAAATTATCACATAAATATGTGCTCACACAAATAATTAAAAAAATTCATATAATAAAATTTAAAATTAGGAAAATATGAAACTCATATACATAGACAAAATTAACTCACATAAATAGTCACAAAAAATATTTATTCATGGCATAATAATAAGATCACATAATTTACTTCTTGTCTCCATCCCAACTTAGAGATTGACATATAATACAATTAGTACTAATTATGGTGTTTACATCTAACTTGAATATTTAATGAATTTAGTTAACTCACAAAAACAAACAATGAAAGGCAAACAAAGGAACCTAAAGATCAGCTCCTAAATTAAAGCACCAACGATGACAAAAATATATTGCACCTTATGATTAAAAAAAATTCAAGCTGAATTCTTGATTATACATTCCAAAAAATTGTTTGAAACAACTAAAATACGATCTCACGAGTTATGACAAATGATTAAGAATAAATCAAAACATCAATGCATTAGGCTAATTATTAATGTACTAAATAATAATGCAAAATTGACATGAACAAATAAAATCTTATATAGAATATTGACATTCTTGGTAAAAAAAATGTCCACACTGTTTCCATTGTCATAGTGATACAAAAGATGGGAAGGATCTCTTTATTACAAAGCATGTACATGTATGAACAAGAATATATTCCTCAACTGTAATCGACTGTGCATATATATAATAATACAATGTGATTAATATAAAATTTATACATTAACAACCATAGAACGTGATTAATTAGGGCTCTAATACCACTTGTTGAAATAATTATAACCATCAAAATTTTCAGATCTAATCATGTAATACACTAAATTTTTCTAAAGTTAATTTTGATAATAAAATGACTTTTTAGGAAAATCTAAAAAGGGTATATTTGATATTTTTGAGAATTTTAAAACTATAATTTGACACTACGAGGAATCTAGATACATTTGAAATAGATTATATGAATTTTAGGAATCTTTAGATAATTGAAGTTTCCATTATGGATGCCTATAAAGGAGCTATGCAATTTGGTAAAAAGGAAAAATTGGCTCCAAGATATATTGGACCATTTCAAGTTTCCAAATGCATGGGAGCCATGGCATATGAACTAGAATCACCATCCAAAATGTAGGGAATCCACCCGGTGTTCCATTTCTCCATGCTGAGGAAATATGTTCCAAATGAATATCATATTATTTAGGAAGAACCAGTCCAAGTGGACACCTAACTGACCTATAAGGAGCAACTGATAGTTGTTCTTAAATGATAAGTTTGAAAACTAAGATTCAGAGAAGTTCTGATGGTTAAAGTAATGCGGGGATGACATGATGGATAAGAAGCTATGTGGGAATTAGAAACTGATAAGAAAGAAAAATATCCTTAATTATTTGGAAAGAGATGAATATAATAATTATTTAGTAAAGTATTCATTGCAACCATTGATTATTCTAGTTCAATTACTATTGTCATCCAGAATTTGAGGATGAATTTTTTTTAAGGGGGAAGAATTGTAATACCTTAAATTTTCTAAAGTTAATTTTAGCAATAAAATGGCTTTTTGGGAAAATTTGAGATTAGTAAATTTGAAATTTTTGAGAATTTTAAAACTATAATTTGGGGCAACGAGAAATCTAGATACATTAGAAATATATTATATGAATTTTAGGAATTTTCAAATAACTAAAATTTCCATTATGGATGCCTAGAAAATTAAATTTGTGTTTTCAAGATTTAAGTTCTAGAAAACTTTGAAAAGATTGAAATTATAGCTACGAGAACCTAGCTAAGGTAGAATTATAATTGTTACAACGGTAATTAATTTAATTAATTTGTCGTAAAATTTTGTAGTTGCTAGCAATCAGTTAATATGTTAATTTTGGGCTCAAAGTGGAGAAAATAAGAAAAAGTGTTAAAAAGAGAATTATTTTAATTAAAGTCAAAGTTAAGGATTGACTTTCTCTTTTTCCATTTTGCCCTCCCTCAGCCAGCTCCATCTTCTTTTTCTTTGGCCTTTCCTAGTTGCAATTCATGCAACTTATGTCTTCCTCTCTAAGCTTAAGTCTCTCTCTACACTCACTCTCTCTCCTCAAGGAAGTCCTTTATATCTTCTTATTAATTTTTCTTATTTTTATTACTGAATCCTCTCTTCTTCCTCTTCAATTTAATATCAAAATCACATGGATTTATTGAATATAATTTGAGATCTAAATTTTTGAAGTTTATAGTCACTATTTATGTTACTATTTACTTTAAGAACCTATGTAATTTTTCTCAAGTTTTAGAGTTTAAATCTTGTATACTTAGCTTGTTTCTTTATCATGAAATCATAATCAAATGGTATATAATTGTTTGTTGAAAGAAAAACTTTGAAATGGCCAAAAAGCTAATATGCTCTTCTCTTTCTTTATGAAAAGTATTGAAAATTTTTGGTGGGATCAGTAGTGATCTTTTGTTTCCGGTTTACATGTGAGTAATTCTTACCATTCTTATGAATTATAGAATGTTTATTGCTTGTGGTCTATTGATTATTGTTGCAAGTTGGCAAAATGGGTTTATCTTGTGATTTTGCGGTAAATTTGAGACTGAATGGGTTTAATGGCATAATAACTAGTTTTCTATTGAAATAGCTGAGTTTGAAGCTTGCGTTAAGCTTTCAAAACATATTGTGTTGACATCCTATGGTATAGTGTTGAATTGGAAGTTACTTCCCTTATTTTTCTGTTGTTGTCATGCAATACTTGTTCCTATGAATTGAATCGTAGCTTTTGAATTGGATTCGCGATCATACTTGCAGAAACCCAACAATTTTGTTCATACAATTTGAATTGGAATTTAAACTAGATCTCTACAATTTGAATTGAATCTTCTTACCTTATTCTTCGATCCCGATCATGATTCTAATCACGTTTGTAATTGGACTTCTAGAATGGATGCACATTTTGGCAAGTAAACTCACATTTTTAATTGAATTTCCTCGAGTCGAATCAAATCTTTCACACTTAAACTCCTCAATTCTAATTATGATTCTACCCAAATTTCTTCAATAATCCTACTTGCAATTCTGATCACATTTTTAGAAATTTCCATTTTTCAGCGTAAGTTCATTTCTTTCAAAAAATTTTCTTATTTCCTTGGTTTAATCTTATATAAGCCCTACTAAAGCAAATATAATAACTAAGAAATCTTAAATAGGAATTATAATATAATATTATTGAATTTAATAATTGGCTATATATATTATTAGTAAGAAATTAATTATAATAGTCATATGAAGAAACAAAGAATGTATTTTGTATTTGTAATAGAATGCAACTCATGTGAATAGAATTGTGGCTGAATAAGAATGTCATGATATAATTATTGTGAGGTCCATATTACTTAATGTTTGATACTTTCAAGAGATTCAGATTAGAACATGATATCATGAATGATGATGGAATGTCTTGATGTGAACTTGATGATGTATCTATTATTATGAAATTGATATCATTGAATACTTGAAAGCTCTTATGAGACTTGAAATGTGAATGATGGATTGTGATGGAGAATAATGATCCTAGATTTGCATGTTTTGATATGATGAGTGGGATAAAGCTGACTTCGAGGGATAAGGATAGGATTGTGAGGGATAAGACTGGACTAGAGTAACAAGGAGATTTATTATATTTATGCATTTTGCTTTTACTTGTTTGTCATTTTGTAAAATATTGAATGTGATATAATGATATTGAATAGTCTAGTGAAAAGAATGGCAGCCTAAAGCCTTGGGAACTCTAATTTAGTATAATGTATTATGTACAATAAAATATGAAACCATTCATAGATAAGTTTATGAAATTTAATGATATGAGTATGAGAAATAATTACTTGAATATAATGTTGATGTTTATATATATATATATATGTGCTCTTTATTCAATGAATTCATAGGTTGGATACATATTATCTCACTAAGCCCTAAATTTACTTTCTGTGGACATTTTCTTTTTTCCAAAATCTCATGATATTGCAATCAATCCTCCTACAGAAAAGTAAGCATGAATAGTGATCTAATAGAAATCACGTCCGACATTTTCTCCACCATTATTACGAGTCCACTAGGAGTCTATGAGATTAAAGTCCATTATATTGTTATTTTGAATTTGGTAGGTTGTGAGGTGTTCCATAAGGTGGAGATCATTCCCAAGGAGTCACCTAATGTTCTTTTCATGATGGCTTTAAGATGGTTTGACCCATATTGGTTTACCATCAAACCTTATATTTTGCTAACTTTTTGAAAAACTTATAAATAGAAGGGTTGCAGGGCTTAATTGTGTTAACCTATGCTTTTAAAATGGTGATAAAACATAGGTTGATCTAACTTCTTTTGATTGCCTTATTTTAAAAGGACATGAGTAGTTTTGGGAAGACATCCTGAATTTTTGGGAGGTTAAAAGGTCACTTTCTTTTTCTTTTGAAAACTGTAAGCAAACTACATCACCATGTATCAAGCTTGGCGCATGCCTATTGGGTAATGGCAATGTAAATTATGAAATATATTTATTCTCTATGTGCTTGTCCTTCTCTCTGTAGTTTATTATATTTGGGTCAACCATTAAGATTCAAGTGAATAATTAGAGAAATGAAGATGATTATAAATGAGAATAAGTGAGAAGAGGTTAGTGATTATCAACAAGAGGGTCAATATTCACACTGGTCGTGACTAGGATTTTTGGAACATGACATGTTTGGTATCAAAACAATGGTTTAGGTTAATCCTATGAGGATAGGTCTGCATGTAGATTGTTTAGAGTCACATAGTGGTGGTGGAGGTTTCATCCAGTGTTAATAGGAGCCTTACCAATAGCATGTGTGCACCCAGGAGCATGTATTGTTGATACCATTCTTGTTGACTTGGTGAAATACATATTTAGGTCATCATAGTTGAATTAGAACCCTATATCTTGAGAATCTGAATAATTTTGCAATGTAGATTATGGTTAGAACTAAAAGTCGGCAATAATTATGAAGTCCCTCAGTGGGAAAAAAATTTAGTTCAACAAGCTATGAATCCCCCGGTACATGTATTAACATAAATTTGTAATCAAAGCCAGCATAGAGAGTCTGATAGAAATAGGTGAAATGAAAAAGATCAAACCCTTCTTGCTGGAAATAAGCAATAGAATAGATTAAGAATCGTACATAAGTTTCTAAAGTTGAAGCCACCTTGATATATCAGGACTGATACTTTTGTGGATCTATATCGATTCCTCAACTAGATTGAAAGATATGGTTAGATGTTATAGTGTTCTAAACATTTATTAATAGAATTGGTAGGGTACTAGTTAGATGATTTGGCACATTATTGGTATGTTGGAGCTATTAAGAGGAACACTATTGATATATAGCCATTGACTTGAGCAATGTTTCAAGAGCCCTTTTAATGAGAACATGGAGGATCAACCCAAGGATCATTAAAAAGCTTTGCAAGTTTCAAGTTGACCAATGACAAGGGCAAGGACCAAAAAGTTGGAAGAAGCAATCTAAGGACTTTATCATACATTTTAAAGTGCACAAGAGGGGCTTGGGCTTGAAAATTCAAAGGTCATTTTCTTGGAGGCTTGCCATTCCCTTGAGGGGCCAATGGAGAGCTTTGTTGGAAACCTTGAGGCCAGCTAGCTCTTGGATAGCTCATCTATCACTTATGATTTGTTTTTGTACATCTTTTAGGCTGTTATTTTTGTATTAAGCCTTGGGCTATTTTGGACCTTGATATTGCTTTGTTTTGGGCTTGTTTTCCTTTTCTATTTCTTTAAAGTATCTGGGTGTTTTAAGACTTGAATTTGTGTTATTTTGTGGGCTATGTGATAGCCTAGTTTTTGGCTAGCTTGGTTGCTTTGGTTTGGCCAACATGATTTGGCTGAGTGCTTTGCCTTTTTTTTTGGTCTTATTTAGCTTGTTTACTTCTTTATTTGTTTAGGTGTTTAGTTGTACTTGTTTAAGACTTAAACCTAGCCTATTTTGGAGTCTAATTGCTATAAAGGGAGGCATGTTTCCCTCAGTCATTTAGATTTGGCAAATTGAGAATTAAAGAGTGTTCTTCTTTGAGCAAAGTGCTCTCCTAGGGTTTTTACTAAAGCTTGAAAACTTATCAGAGAATCTCCTCTTTGTGGCATTAATCTACATCACTTACCACTTTCCTTTTATCTTTCTAGAGTGTGACATGAATGTCCTTTTTTTTCTTTCAATTTTTGGTGTTGAATTGCTGAATTAGAGATAGATCTATGGACATCTCCATGGGAGATCATATCACCTTTAATAACATATTTCTTTCTCCCATTGTGTGGCAAGCAAATGTTCGAAGGTTTGAAAACTTGAGACAAGAAAACCTAATCATGAACAAGTATGATGCTCAATTCACTTGAATCTCCTAATATACTACTCATTTGATTCCTAATAAGGCTATAAAGATAGAAAGATTTGTGCAAGGACTTCATGATTATTATTTTAATTGTGTCAAGGTTAATCCAGACATGCCATATCAGCAAGCTATGAACCAAGCCTTGTTGGCTGAGCTAAGGTCCAAGGAATGATGTGAAAGGGAAACATCATTCAATAGTAAGAAAAGAGCCTAAACTGAGGGAACTAACACTACACTAAGCCAAAGATCAAACCTAGCTTGGGGAACACCACCTAGTTGGTGGAAAGGAAACTCTACTGGACCATATAGGTTATAGAATTTGCCAGTAGGAAGGAATATGGGAGGATAATCAGGTTTAACCATTTTTGTTCCATTCCATAGAAAGAGCACATCTCAAAGTCAGGGGAACTTTAATGCTAACGCGCCACAGTGCAAAATTTGTAACACAAGTCATTATGGATCTTATAGGAAGGATCTAATTATGTATTTTTAGTGTAGTCAATCAGGTCATAAAGCAAGAGAATGCCTTGTAGGTGTTAGTGTTTTTAGATATAGTGCAAATTATCAAGCTTGACCTTGGAACTAGTTAGTGACATAGTCTACAGCTTCAGTTAGAGCCCTAACATTGTTTGGTAAGAATAAGAGGAAGAGTAATTGAGGTAAAAACCCTAATAAAGCCACAATAAGGGTATGCAATCTTATTAGGTAGGAGGCCTAAGCCTCAAATGTTGTAGTCTCAAGTATCCTGAAAATATATGATTTCCAAGCTTGGGTATTGTTTGACCATAGAGCTACTCATTCTTCTATCTCAATGAAATTTGTTAACTTATTATATGAATCCGATGAATAAATGGAATCATCATTAGTAGTGATGACCATGGTTAGTAAGAATTATCTAACTAACCATTTGTTCAAAAATTGTGTTATGGCAATAAGAGATAAGCAAGTGTTTATGAATCTAGTGGTATTAGAGATGGTTAATTATGATGTAATCCTAAGTATGGATTGCCAATCTCAATACCATGCATGCATAAATTGTTTTGATAAGACAATGACCTTTCGTGTGAATGAATCTTCTCTTGTAGTCTTTCAGGGAGAATGATTAGCTATAATTGTTGGTTTGATTTCAAACATACAAGCTTGCAAGTTGTTGAATAAGGGGTGTACAACTGATCTAGCTTCCAGTGATATGAGAATTTATCGATGTGTTTCTAAACGAGTTACCCAGATCACCATCGGATTAGGAAATTGAATTCATTATTGACCTTGTGCCTAGCATGGAACCTATTTCTATTCCTCCATATTACATGGCACCAATGGAATTGGAAAAGTTGAAAACTTAACTACAAAGTTAATTGATAAGGGTTTTATTCATCTGAGTGTTTCACCATGGGGGGCACCTGTGCTCTTTATGAAAAAGAAGGATGGATCATTGTTATGTATTGATTACCGTTATTTGAAATAGGTAACTATTAAGAACAAATATCCTTTCCCTCGTATTGATGATTTATTTGATCAATTGCAAGGAGCAAGATATTTCTAAAAAATATGCCTAAGACTGCTTTTCGTACATATTATGGACACTATGAGTTTCTCATAATGTCATTTGGTTTAACAAATGCTCCATCTACTTTTATGACCTTAATAAATCCAATTTTCTAACCATTCTTGGATAAATTTATGGTTATGTTTATTGATGATATTATGGTATATTCTAAAATTGAGGAGGAGCATGACTGACACTTAAGGATATTGTTACAGTCTTTGCAAGAGAATAGGTTGTATGCAAAATTTTCTAAATGTGAGTTTTGGGCAACTAAAGTTAAATTTCTTGGTCACGTAGTGACATAAGAAGGGATACAAGTTGATCCTCAGAAAGTAGAAGTTGTAGAAAATTGGCTTAGACCTAAAACAATCATAAAAATTCAAAGTTTCTTAGGGTTAGCCAGATATTACCAGAAGTTTGTTAGAGATTTTTCTAAGAACTCTACACCATTGACCAAGATTACTTGGAAAGGAGTATGATTTGACTAGACTTTTATTTGTGAAGAAAGCTTCCAAAAGTTAAAGAAATGCTTAACAACAGCCCTGGTGCTAGCATTACCTTTAGGGGCAGACAATTATGTAGTGTATTGTGATGCCTCCCAAATTGAACTGGGATGTTATTGATGCAAAATGGAAGAGTCATCGTCTATGCCTCATGGCAATTAAAGAAAAATAAGCAAAATTATCCTACTCATGATCTGGAAATGCCAATTGTAATCTTTACATTAAAAAAATATCAAGACATTACCTATATGGAGAAACATGTGAAATTTAAAATGATCACATAAGCTTGAAATATATTTTTGAATAAAAAGATCTTAATTTTTGATAGTGGAGATGGATAGAATTGGTAAAAGATTATGAGTGTTCAGTTCTGTATCATCTCGGAAGGGCAAATGTAGTGACAGATATGTTAAGTCACAAACTGGCAGCAAGTTTGGCTTATATTCTTCTTAGATAAGAAAAGTTAATGTGTTTCTATCCAAAACTAGTGGAATTGGAAGTGTAACTAGAAGTTCTAGATTAAATCTTGATTTTGGCCAACATGATAGTACAATTGATGAAGATTGACTGCATTAAAGAAGCTCAAAAATAAAACCCATAATATGTTATTCTTAGACAAAAGGTGAAAGCAAAGCTAGGCTACAAAATTTGTAGTAGACAATGCAGGTGTACTTAAAAAATAAAAGACAATTATGAGTTCTTTTGAGTGCTTGTGATGATTTACTACATTAGGCTCATAATTCCTTTTACATAATGAAGCTGGGAGTGTCTAAAATGTATCATGACCTGAAAGAGGAATTTTGGTGGAAAGGAATAAAATGAGATGTGCTTGAATATGTGACCCGATACCTTACATGTCAACAAATGAAGGTGGAACATCAATGTCCAGTAGGGTTACATCAATCCATTATGATTTCAAAATGGAAATAGGATCGTATTACAATGGACTTTCTAATTGGTTTGCCAAAGTTGCCAAAGGGTTATGATTTGATTTGGGTCATAATTGATTGCTTAACTAAATTGGCTAATTTCTTGCATGTTAAGACAACTTATTTAGCTACTCAATATACGTAGATCTATCTTGATCAAATAGTTCTTTTGCATGGTATGCCACTGATGATTATCTCAGGTCGTGGTACTCAATTTACTTCCTATTTTTGGCAATTAGTCCTGTAAGTGTTGGGTACTTAATTGCAGTTTAGTATTGGTTTTCATCCACAGACTGATGGCTAATTGAAGAAAATGATCCAAATTCTAAAGGACATGCTTTGAGCATGCATAATAAAAGTTTAAGGGAAGTTTGAAAAAACATTTATCGCTTAATGAATTTGCTTACAATAACAATTATTAAGCAAGTATTTAAATGGCACCATTTGAAGTGTTGTGTGGGAAGAGATGTAGGTCTTCAATCGGCTGGCTTGAACCTAGTAAGGTAGTGTTGTTAGGTTTAGACCTTGTAGTAGATGCTATGGAAAATGTGTAATTAATTAGTAATCAAATAAAGGTGGCTCAAGACTGACAAAAGTCATACTTGAATAAAAGGAGAATTTGGGGTTCAAAGTCGACGATCAAGTGTTTCTCAAAGTATCCCCCATGAAAGGAGCCATGTGATTTGGTAAAAATGGAAAATTGGTACCAAGATATATTGGACCATTTTGGATTTCCAAATGCATGGAAGCCCTGACATATTAACTAGATTACCATTCGAAAAGTAGGGAATCCATCCGATATTTTATGTCTTCATGCTGAGGGTATATGTTTTGGATGAATCTCATATTATTAAAGAAGAAATAGTCCAAGTGGACACCCAATTGACCTATTAGGAGCAACACAATTATTCTTGATTGACAAGTTTGAAAACTAAGATCTAGAGAAGTTCTAATGGTTAAAGTAATGTGGGGATAATATGATGAACAAGAGGCTACGTGGGAATTAGAAACTGATATGAGAGAAAAATATCTTTGATTACTTGATAAGAGACACATTTAATAATTATTTAGTAAAGTATTCATTGCAATCATTGATTATTCTAGTTAAATTACTATCAATCCATAATTTAAGGACAAATTCTTTTAAGGGGGAGAATTGTAATACTCCAAATTTTTCTAAAGTTAATTTCGACAATAAAATGGATTTTCAAGAAAATTTGAAAAGGGTAAATTTGAAATTTTTTAGAATTTCAAAACTACAATTTGGGCTACAAGGAGTCTAGATACATTAGAAATAGATTATATAAATTTTAGAAATTTTTAGATAATCAAAATTTCCATTATGGTCACCTAGAAAATTAAATTAATGTTTTCATACTTTAAATTTCAAAAAAATTTGAAAATATCGAAACTATGGCTATGGGTACTCGAAGAGGGTAGAATTATAATCATTATAAAGGTAATTAATTTATCTAATTTATGGTAAAATTTCGTGGCCACTAGCAATCGGTGAGCACGTTAATTTTGGGCTCAAAGTGGAGGAAATAAATAAAAATGTTAAAAAGGGAATTATTTTAATTAAAGTCAAAGTTAAGGATTGACTTTCTGTTTTCCCATTTTGCCCTCACTTAGTCGGCTTCCTCTTATTTTTCTTTGACCTTTCCCAGTTGCAATTTATGCAACCCATATCTTCCTCTTTAAGTTTAAGTCTCTCTCTTTACACTTACTCTCTCTCCTCAAATAAGTTCTTTATCTCTTCTTATTAATTTTTCTTATTTTAATAGTTGAATCCTCTATTCTTTCTCTTCAATTTGATATCAAAGAACATGGATTTATTGAGTATAACTTGAGATCTGAATTTTTGAAGTTTACAATTATTGTTCACTTCAAGAACCCATATGATTTTTCTGAAGTTTTAGAGTTTAAATCTTGTATATTTAGCTTATTTCTCTGTATTGAAACCATAATCAAATGGTATATAACTGTTTGTTGAAAGAAAAACTTTCAAATAGCTAAGAAGATAAACTACTCTTCTTTTTGCTTATGAAAAGTAGTGAAGATTTTTGGTGGGATCGGTAGTGATCTTGTGTTTCTAGTTTACATGTGAGTAAATCTTACCATTCTTGTGAATTATAGTGTTTATTGCTTATGATCTATTGATTATTAGTGCAAGTTGACAAAATAGGTTTTTCTTGTGATTTTGTGGTAAAGTTAAGACTAAATGGGCTTAATGACATAATTAGTTTTCTATTGAAATAACTAAGTTTAAAGCTTATGTTAAGCTCTCAAAACATGTTATGTTGAGATCCTATGGTACAATGTTGAATGGGAAGTTACTTCCCCTATTTTTCTACTATAGTCATACAATACCTGGTTGTGCAAGTTGAATTGTAGCTTTTAAACTAGATTCGTGATCATACTGATAGAAATCCAACAATTTTCTTCATACAATCCAAATTAGAATTTAAACTAGATTTCTACAATTTGAATTGAATCTTCCTACCTTGTTCTTCGATCCTGATTGTGATTCTAATCGCATTTGTAATTAGACTTCTTAAATGGTTGCACATTTTGGCAAGCAGACTTGTATTTTTAATTGAACTTCCTTGAGTTGAATAGAATCTTTTACATTTGAACTCCTCGATCTTAATCATGATTCTACTCAAATTTCTTTAATGATCCTACTCACAATCCTGATCACATCTTCAGAAATTTCCACATTTTTAGTTTAACTTTATTTCTTTGAAAAATATTCCTTATTTCTTTGATTTAATCTTATATAAGCCTTACTCAAGCTAATATAATATCTAAGAAATCTTAAATAGGTAATTATAATCTAATATTATTGAATTTAACAATTGGCTATATATATTATTAGTATGAAATTAATTATAACAGTCATATGAAGAGCGAAGAATGTATAGTGTATTTACAATGGAACATAACTCATGTGACTAGAATTGTGGCTATATAAGAATGTCATGATATAATTATTGTGAGGTCCATATTGCTTAATGTTTGATACTTTTCATGAGATTCAAATTGTAATATGATATCATGAATGATGATAGAATGTGATGATGTGAACTTGATGATGTATCTATTATGAAATTGATGTCACTAAATACTTGAAAGCTTTTATGAGACTTGAAATGGGAATAATAAGTTGTGATGGGGATTAATGAATCAGATCCTAGATCTGTGCATTCTAATATGATGAGTGGGATAAGGCTAGCTTGGGGGATAAAGTTGGGATTGTGCAGGATAAAGTTGGACCAAAGTAACAAGGAGATTTATCACTTTTATGCATTTTACTTTTTCATGTTTTTCATTTTGTGAAATATTGAAATGTGATATAATGATACTGTTATGGGTAATTCTAGAGCAAGGCAAAATGAGCTGGCAGAAAGCCCAATAGAAGATAAGCCCAATCGGAGAAGGCCCAAGTCGTAGGAAAGTTAAGGCCAACCAGTAAGGGCGCAAGCTTACCAATCGCAAGCTCAGGATATAGGCTAACAATGTAGTAGCCCTGACTCCTAGTGTGAGCTCAAGCTGTGAAATGAGTTACCCAGGGGATAGGTATGAAACATCCAAGTCTAGTCATCAGCCAGAGACACATCCTCTCAACAGACAAGTCAGCCCCTAGAATTAGCACATTAGCCTCCAAAAATCGACAATGATTTACCTAGCATTTATTGCCCACATAAGCGATAATGATAGTTTTACAATTTATCAAATTACACTTGTAACCTTCCTTGCTTCTATAAATAGGGAGGGAGATCATTGTAACATGGATAGTGAAAAAATAGATGCAGAAACTTTATTGGAATAGTGAAAGAGCTTATATACTCTGCTCAAACAGAGAAACGACTGCACGAAAGCTAATAGAAACTACTATGGACATAGGGGTCATACTGACTTTAGTTGAACTATGTTAAAAACCTTTAGTGTTCACTTTGTTCTTCTTTCTTCTTGCTTTTGTTGTTTTCTTGTATTTTTGTTTTCTTTTATAGTAGTTTAGGCTCCAAAATCCTTAGTTGACTGATTACCAAAATCAATCATCAACATTTTGGCATGCTCGATGGGACCAGACTACTTTTCTATTGATTCACTAACTAACCATGATGGCAGGAGGAAGAATGACCAAGAGCTCTAACACCACTATTAACCAGCTGGGCGACCATGGAGAGCAACAACGAATCATGTTAGAAGATGGAAACCCACTTCTTCTGTTCCCCTAGAAATTGATGGTGTACAAGTGTTACATCAGTGCCAAGAAGTGCTCAAGAGTACAGTAAGAAGACTTGCTGATGTAGTCATAGTGCTAGCCTAAGTGCATACCCACGAGGTTTAAAAATAGGTTAAAGCTGCTACAAACAAGAGAACATATTAGGGGCTGTAGAGAGAAGTGCTAATTCAAGAGGAGAGACTAGTTGGAGAAGGGCCTTAACAAGTAGACTCAGCTCACTCCACGAGTTCGCGATCTGAACCTGAGGGTCATCGAGCTCATAAGGATGATGGAAATCTATGACTTGGGAGCTTGTATCATACTAAGGGCTTGAATGTAGGTCATGAGTGTACTAAGGGTCGACAATCTAAAATGCAAGACTCACTAATGGAGGAGGTATTACAGAGGGTACAACGATTAGAAAAATGTGTCTTAGCTCGAGATCGGTCAGATAGTTACGAGGAAAGGACCCTATTTTCTAAGGAGATCGAGACAAAACCTCTCCCTCACCAATTCAAAGTTCTTACCATCTCACCATATGATGGGAGACGTGATCTATATGAACATTTAGATGCCTTCAATATCCAAATGGACCTTCAAATGACCAACCCTTTAGTCAAATGTTGTGTTTTTCTAGCCACTCTCAGAGATGTCCCCTGAGTGTGATTCAAGAATCTTCTAGCTCGCAATATTAGTAGCTGGGAAGAGTGACAGAAAAGATTTATTGATCAATACAGAGCTCTAAGGGGGCAGCTTGTGCCATCTTGTCAACTTACAACAATTTTTCAGCAGAAGGATGAATTGATGAAGGATTATATTACAAGATTTCGTAGTGAGGTTAACAAAATAGAAAGCCCTTTTAACGATAGCAACTTAACAGTGATTGATAAACGAGCAAAATGCATATTATTATGTTAATTATTACCTCTTGATTCATTATTAATATGTGATTTTTCTACTCTTTTTATTTTAGTTTAGTCTATTTGTTCTTTGGTATGGTTATGGTTTGTATTTCTCTTTGTAGGTTAGCAAAAAGGCTTGGAAAGGAGGATGAAAGTAGAAGTTCGAAGCACATTTGGATTAAGGAGAAGCTAAGAAAGAAGCCCTGTGAAGAACTCAACTCAACTGTGATTGAAGCCAGAAAAATTGAAGAGGCCACCACCAAACACTGCCTGGCCATGTCCCAGGATACAACCGTGTTCGGTGCATTCCTTAGCAACTCCTAGCATGAAACACAGCCAGCCCATGTCACCAAACACAACCATGTTTCGACCTCTATCATCCTACTATATAAGCTGTTATTATGCAACCTGAAGGAGTCATTGATAATTTTAAGATAGTTTACATAGGTTTTACATTCTTAGGAGTTTTTCTGAGTAGATTAAGAGAGATTCTTGTGGATTAAAGTTCTTGCAAAGACTCTACTTTCTTTTCATCTTGATTTTCCTTTTTAATCTTCATCTTTACTTCTTTTGCTTTGTTTTGAACATCATGAAGTTCTTTATATTAATGAATTTGATTTTTACTTCCATCATTTCTGAGTAGATTTTATTCTAGGATTGAAAATAGCCCAATTATGGTTCTTTGCTGTTATTAATTGATTTTCTATTACAATTACTTGGTATAAATTGATTCAATTGAGTTTTCTGATAAAATATTTGGCTAGTATTTTGTCTAATTTTAGGTAGATAGTTGAAGTACCAAAAGAAGAAGATTATCACCGGAAACCTAACAGTTGAATAAAGAGATTTTAATCACGAAAGTGGATTAAGTTTCTTTAAGATTAAATTGGTTGCCATTGATCTTAAAGGGATTAAATTTATCTAAACCACAAAAGTAAGCAATTAGGTTGATTTAAGTACTATCATTAGACCTTGAAAGAGGCTAGTAATTAACTTAGGCTAAATCATCCTCAATTATCCAAGTAATTATAATAGGAAAGATTTTAACTATTTAATAAGGACCATAAGTGTGGTGAAATGCTAATCCTAGGTTTTTATAATTGAACTTTGATTATTAATTAATTGCTACTCTTTCATTAGTTCTCTTTAATATCTTTAATACTCTTTATTGATTTAGACAACTTACATTGCAAACT
>JANHAO010008684.1:0-19074 GCA_026873985.1 Saraca asoca | reverse complement strand
TTTCAGATTTTTTTCAAAAATAAGAAGAATACATATTTTCATTAATGATAAAGTTGTAAATAATATTAAATATATTTTTTTCATACTAAAAAATAAAGAAAACATCTGTTTTCAAAATTTACATCTAAACAAGTTTTTATTTTTTGGTTCTAAAAAAACAGTTTTTAGAAACTGTTTTTAAAAAACTGTTTTCAAAAATAATAAAATAAAAACACCTGAAAACACTTACAAACAGGCCCCAAAATTCCTGTAAAAATCTTGAGTCTGCAGAATTAAACCACCTTTTTGTAACTTCTATCTATCAAAATTTCAGCAGGATAATTGGTTTCTTACCAATGTCCGTTAATTAAAGTAGGCGCAAATTCTTGATGGATATCACAAAAAAGAGTAAGTCATATGATAGAATGGAGTCAATGGACTAGTATGGACAGTAGTAATTAATTAATTATGAATATAGATGATTAAATGTCAATATATATATAGTGTTTTTGTTAAGTAAGAGTGGGATCAGATCAAATTAGTGTAAGACAGTTGAGGAAAAAACTCTTAATTAAATCGATAATTTTAATTTGATTATTAATAGATTTTACTTTAATCAAATCATATGATGTAATCGATTTAATCGAATTATTATAAATCATGAGGTTTCCTTAACCATTATATATGTGGTTTAATTAGTAATTACAGTTTGTTAGGGTTATACATATTTAATTTTATATAGGAAACAATTTTTAGGTTAAAGATTTTATATTCAAATATTGCTTTGTTTGTTTATATTTGGTTAGATGTAGTTAAGAAATTCATATCTGCTTCTAACTGCTAATTGATTTTCATAAAAGAAAAAATTCACCCATTTTTAAATAATTGAAAATTTTAGCCAAAATAAACTAATTAATTTCTATTAAATCTAAATTGTGATTTTATTATTGTTAGGTTTTATTATACCTCTTAGACCTACATAAATACTTAATTTTGTGGGTTTTAATTTATTCTTAGGTTTTCTATTATATGTTATTGACCTAATTTAATCTATTAAGTCTCACTCTATATATATTTCTATAGTTGTCCCATTCAAATCATATAAATTTATAATATATAAGAGGATAAGATTTGTGTATTTCTCTTTTTATTTTTTTTTATCCCTTTTTTCTTTATTCTTTTCTTTCAGAATAATCATAGAAATAAATTCAGATATATTATTCAATAATACGTTTATTGGTAATTATTTATAAATATATAACATAAAATATAATTAGATCTATATTATATTTTAGATTACATCTTTAAATATAAATTATAATTTTTCATAATATTATTTGAAAACAATTATAATTTTTTATATTGATCTGTGAGCGGGACTAGACAGGTAGACAGCAACATGGAATAATAATTGGAAGAAATTAAGAGAGCATTGTGGGTTGGGATGCATCATTTTCTAAATGGTTAGAAAAGAAACAAAAGAACACAATGGATGCGTGTCGCAGACCCCTCATGAAAAGCTTACTCGAGCATGCATCATTAATTTTCAATATTATCAATAAATCTTTCTAATTGTCTTTTTCCTGATTTGTATTTTATATATATTTTTCCATGTTCTAAAAAAAATGAATGCTAAATATTAAACAAATAAAGGAGGAAAAAGACATATCCTCAAGTTGAGTGCCCTTTTGTCTAACTTGGCATATTATCATGTGTGGGCATAATTAAACACCATTCTCTCATGCAAACTTTTTAATATTTTATTTGCTTCCTTTTTTATATTTTATTCACCTCAAAATTAATATCAAAGGATAATCATATAAAAAAAATCAACAATTTCTAAAGTGTTTGATTATAATATATTTTATTTGAAAATTTTTTAAGTTGTTAAAATGGATTAAACCCGTCAGGTTCCCCCCTCCCGTCATGTAAATGGGTTGGATTGGATTGAGATTTTCTCAGTCCGTCCAACTGACGGGCTAGTCTGGCCTGTCCCGTTTGGTGGCGGGTTGAAGTGAGTCGGGGACGGATCGGGGCGGACCGGCCTATTTTAATAATTTTATATGTCAAAATATATTAAATTTATTGGATTAATCCATCCCATCATACAAATGGATTGGGTTAGATTGAGATTTTCTTAACTCGTCTAACTGACGGGATAACCCGCCCCATCCCGTCTCATTTGGTGACGGGTTAAAATGGATCAGAACGGATCAATCCGTTTTGACAACTATATGTGTTATGCAAAATTGATAATGATTGACAAAAACTAACATAATGATACTCTGTATAAAAAATAATATGAATGGTTAAATTTTTGTCTTTGGAAACCTGACTAAGTTTTTTTGAAGAAATATTCTATTAATGATTTTAATATGTCAAAATGAAAAAGAAAAGGAAAAAAAGATTATAGAAAAAATGAAATAAGGATATATACATATCAGATTGCATGTCGTTGTCGTGGTCACCTGCGATTACGTGCTACAATGTATGGAATTTGTTGTTGATGGGTTCTATAGAATTTAAGCTTCCCGATCCGTGAAAGATGCTGTGGTTTAGGCTTTACTTTGTCAAGAAGGTAGCCCTGAATCTGCTACCCGACCCGATTCATGAAGATTTGGCTTAAAATAAGTTACACCACACCATATGTGTCGGCAGTCTTGTCTGCATCATTAGTTATAATTAATCATAAAGGAACAAGGGTTGTTGGAACGATAGCAAATCAGTCACTAAATCTTCTAATTTTTACTAATCATTGTGTAATCTAAAAAATAATAATATCATTTATTTATATTTATAATTATAAAAAATTATATAATAAAAAATAATTTATTTAGTAATATTATGTATAAAGAATATAATAAAAATAATATTTATTATTTTAAAAGAATTATTCTTTTTCTCTTTCATAACACTATATATTATTTTATTAATTAATCATAAAATATATAAATTTCATAAAAATCTTCCACTTAAATATAAATAAATAAAATTTATGCAAAGAAAATAGCTTAGGACAAATCAAACGAATTCAAAGCCCTGTACACAAATTTAGAGTCTTCTTTTTGGATTTCAACTTTGAAAAGTTATCAGCATTCATGTTTTTTTTTTCCTTGAATTCAAGAGCTAATTGATATTTCAATATTTTTTTCGGACACATTTCAATTTTAATTTCAAGCATCACCCACTCAATCACTTGCAAACGTGACATTAGCTTGTTGGATACTGCCAATTGTGCTTCAGAGGTCCATGTTTTATATAGTGTCCATTACTGAACTGAGTTTCTTAGCAGAGAATATAATAAATTATGAGTACAGTTTTGATTGTGATTCTAATTTTATCACGATTTAAAAAAATTATAGGTAAATATTAAAATTATAAAAAGAAATTAGGATTATTAAATTTAGCACAAACAATAATAGTTTATATATAAAGAGTGCTTGGTAAACAACTTTTTCACAAGTTTTTAATTGATTTAAAGGGTTTTAGTTATTTAACTAAGTAAATCAATTATTTTAACTATTTAATAAATAACTATTTAAGATAGTTTTTTTATCCTAAAAAAGTTAAGGAATCTAATTTTTTTCAATTAGTTATTTGACATTTAGGGTATAAAAAGATACAAGTATCCCTGATCAATTTAATTTTTAACACCCTTACCCTTAATACACAAAAAAATTCTTATAAGAAATATACATAAAATATATTTTATGATAAATTATTTTCTAATTAATTCATATGTCTTAAATATATTATTTAATCATTCCTCCCTTTTCTCCCATCGACAACTTATAAGAAATAACAATATGAACAATAATAATAATAATAATACTAATAAATTTATTTTTATCTAAAATTATCTATTTTTTAATAACAGATTATAACTATTTGTTTCTTCAAAAAATCTAATAAATAATATATTATAATTATTTATTTTTTTTAAAAATTAATTATAATAAATTATAATTATTTATTTGTTAAAGAAAAATTTAATAAATAATAAATGATAATGATATTTTTTAGAAGAAGAATCTGATAAATAGTATTTTAAAATCTAAAATATTATTAAAGTAAAATAATATTAAAATATATTATAAAATATACTTATATTCTTATATGTTATTTCACATATAAATAATTAATAATAAACAGTTAATTTTATCAAATATCTTTATACAGACAGCTAATATTATTAGTTGGTTTATCAATTAATATACTTAGCTACTAATTAATTATTAATATAATTAATTAACAATTAATGTAATTCATTGATTGTAAAATAGAATCATAATTTCATAAATATGAATTGCAATTTAAAATCATAATTTTTGTATATAACTAGTTTTAAATAAAATATAATAATCTATATCAATACTTTTAGTAATATAATGAAGAATTTTTATCTTCAATTATTAGAATTCAAATATTAAATATTATATATATGTAAAATGATTAGTCACTTTCGTATTGAGACTGCAACATTTCCAAGTGGGCAGAAAATGAACAAAGCACATTATTAGCTAGCAACCCCATGAATCATGATTCTAAAATGCAAAGATTATACATGATCAATGCTATCGAGGAATCTTTGTAATGCCTTTTGTATTTTAAACACCATCCACGTTCTAAAAAGAAGGAAATTAATAATATAAATTACTTAGCAACAAATAGAAGAAAAAGACTGGGCGATTGTGCTTTGGTCTTTAAAAGCTTTTTATTTCCTTTTGAAAATTTTGTGAGCTGGAATTTCGTCTCACCTTTGATTATGTTAGGATAAACACGTCTCTCCCATGTAAGCTTTTTCATCTTTGTCTCTTTGGTGTTTGGAATTTCATTGATTTCCACTATAAATAATTGAGAAAGTGATCCAATTCAAATCTAGATCATATCAATTTAATAAAAAAAAAAAATCCTTTACAACTCAATGATCAATATAATATTCGCTCATTAACTTAATTATATGCTTTTGTTATTTTTAAAATTTAAAAACAAAAATGTCTACCGTTAAACTCTGAAATTCTTGTGATAAGATATCATTTTAATCTGCCTTTTAAGTAAACTAATGTACAAGGTCAATATTCTTTTGGCTAAGGATATATGGTTAATTAAACAATAATGTGGATTTTCAATTTTGAATCACCTGTTATATGCATAAAGTTTGCCTTAACTATATGAACAATAAATCAATTATCAAATGTTTTACTCTGAAAAAAAAAATCATAAAAGTGGAGTAACAAAAATATTATGAACTACACACCAAACGTACTTGTAATCTTAGAAATTGTGAACAAATAATGTGTGACCTAGTAATCTTATATTCAAAGTTGCATTAGTTTTCATTTAGCATTTCAAGCAATTAAAATGATGTTGTAACTAATTCACCAAATAATTGAGAACAATTAAAATATGAATTAATGTTATTATTCTCTATTTAATCAAACGAATTATCAAAATATACAAAATAATAATAATATATATTCGTCATTTTCACATTTGATCCAACTCCATCAAATTTGAAATGTCACTAAAAATAATAATGCTTCTGGTCTTTTTTTTCCTTTTCTCTTCCTGATTTTCTCTTCTGTACATTTGGAAAGTTAGTTACTTTTCATCAAACAACAAACACCTATCCAAGAGTTGATTGTACAACAACCGTTGATTATTGCCATTGCCAAATAAGAACAAGTTATGCTGCTAGACACACAATTTTCTGGCCTGTCAATGTCATTTGGTTTACCATCAGAAAGGTACGAGTGAATTCTACGTAATATTAAATAAGCTCTTCCTATCTCCTCTTATCACGAAATTGGATAAGAAAAGTCCTGAAACCAGCTTCTTCTTTTTTTTTTTAATGAAGGAATTATATTTATATTTTATGCATGGCAAAAAAAAAATACAAGATACATAATAATAATTTTATATTATTAACACTTTTTATTCTTGAAAAAAAAAATTTCCAGCAAACATGTAAAGAAATTTCATTTTTATAAGAATTATCTTCCAATTATTTCTATTCTCTTTTGGAGGAAAAAGAAAAAATTCCCCTCAGTCACAAAGTCGTTGCTAATTGGCCGTCACCCGCACAACAATTCTCACACAAGCACCATCTCCCTCTCTCTCTCAAAACTTTTTGACCATTTCTCTCTCTATAAAAACACACACCTCACCAGTTTATCACAAAGTGCCTCATCACACTCAGCTCTTAGAGAGAAAGAACTTAGCTCCTACAGAGAGAGAGAGAGAATGGGATCGGAGACAAATGATTGTCATGAGCGAAGCCAAAGCCACACACCACCCAAGCTCTCTTTGTTAATCTCGCGTCCGAGCAAGCCACCGGAGCCGCCCTCGCCAAAGCCGAAGACGGCAGTTTCGGTTCCGTTCAAGTGGGAGGAAGCACCGGGGAAGCCTAGGCCCTGCCACACCGAATCCAAGCCCAAGAGCAATGTGACTAGAACCTTGGAGCTGCCTCCGAGGTTGTTGTTCTCCGAGGCAAAGGTAATTTCCAACTTGCCGTCGCCGACTACGGTGTTGGATGGGCCTTATGTTGGCCGGGCCATGTCCTTCACGACGACTTATAGGAGTCTTCGGGGACCAAGCAAGGAGCAGTGGAGTGGCGGTTTTGGATCTAGCAGGTGGAGCAATTTCAGGAAGAACAAGGAGGACTTTGAGGGAAGTTTTGACTTTTTGAGTTCTACTACTGTGGATGGCCGTGGCACTGACGGCAATAGTAAACTGAAGATCTCAAAGGTCAGTGGAAGAGGGAGTCTCTTCAGTCCATCCTACGCAAAGACACATTTGTGGGTAAGTCATTTTTCTATGATCTTAAATAAAAGCAGGCCCCTAATTTTTTTTTTCATATTGTTAAAAGATAAATAATTTTAATTATATCATAACACTAAAATTTCGATAGAATATTTTTTATCACATATTGATAAGTTAGAATGGAATGTATATTAAAACAAATGAGATAGTTTCTAACTTATTAAAATACAATAAATAATAATATTAGAAAATATAAAAAATTCAGTATTGTGAAAGAATTAAAAATAAGAGACGGATTGAAAATCTAAAAATTGTTACCTAAATTTGAGTTCTAACCAAAGTAGCTAAAGCTAGATAGGTTTGTTTTTTAGGCATTTTTAGAAAAATGCTAGGATGTTTAATTCTTAAGGACCTACTTCTACGTCTTTTTACAGCAACTTTTAGCGATTAGTCCCATTTGCCTATTATGCTATTATATATCTCTCTTTGTCATTAATTTTTTATGAATGTTTTCGCAGTTCTATAGGTCTACAATTTAGTCGATATTGTTTCACTTAATCTCTATTTGGTAATGACATATCTGTCTAGATGTATACTAAATGAAAATTTTTCTCTTGTTACATATTACTAATTGTTTTTTAAATGGATGATGAGAAAATTGATTAACAATAAATTAATTTTCTTAATTGAATTTAGCTTTATATTCTTTCAAATTAACCATGAATGCTAGAAGTGTTCATCAAAGTATTTGCCTTTAACATTTCATGGGCATGTGGGTGTGATGTAGTGCACATGGTAATCAAGGCATTCATATAAGAATAAGCATTTTTGAAAGGCAAAGATATTATTGGTCTTTGATTTGCTTGCCAAAAAGAAAAAGAAAAGTAGATGAAAAAGTTTTTCTCTAATTGCGCCTTTTAATCTTCTTAGAAAAGTTTCTAACCAAAGAGTTGATTTCATTAAACCAATTTTCTTCCTTTCCTTAATAGAACAAAGATTTGTAAAGCGTGGCTGCAGAAAATTAAGCAAAGACTTTTGTAGTCAATGGAATTGAGCACCTGCTTGACTTTTAGGTTTTGCTTGCATATATTAACCTAATTATTTGACTACGTTAGGTACATATCTAATCATGCAATAATGTTTTGATTTTAACTTTCAGGCCAGCATTTATGGTAGCTTAAAGCAAGTTGTCCCATGGAGACGCAGTCCGTCCGATCAAAAACAGAGAAAATTGGCTTCCAAATTTTGCACCGTGTGATGATCTCTGCAAGCCAATTTTATATAAATTTTTATTCTTTTCTTTTTTTATTTGTCATGTTAGAGAGATAAATACAAAATCTTTTATATACAATGAGATCTAGAATACTTTTTTTATATATAGTGGGATTAATAAAAAAAAAATTGTGTCTGTCTCTCTATGAAAACATGATCAAAAAGAAAAGAAAAGAATACAAATCCATTATATATATATTAACTAGCTGGTTCTTATTTTGTACAGGAGGAGGAATCTATGAAGCCCTATTTTCCCCTTATAATTAGTTATTATAATGTAATTTTACGACAAGTCGTAGTTCATAAAGGACAGATCAAAGTGAATATTATTGCTCTAGTTGTTATTCTTAAAAATCTTACGTTAAATTAGTGTATGTGACAATTTTAATGTAAGAACTAATAACGGCAATTGTCATTTGATCAATGTACCTATGCATGCATTACTTATCCATGCAGACTGTCTTAGATACATGAACCCGAAATTTAGAAAATAAAAATATAAAAGCTTTTTAATTAGTAGGAAATAAAATGATGCAGTATTTTCTGGGAAGAGACGTCGTGTGTTCTTAAAATGTCTATTCCTGGGTAGTTGCTGCTTTCTTTGACGATAAGATATATACGTATTGACGAAGACAACGTCGTATTAATTGACCAATTCCACATTGACGGAGAACGTGTGGAAAACAGAAGACAGTACTCAGTTTTATGGCTGAAAATGGCTTCTAACACTCCCAATATATCTTACAAACATTCACACACGTGTAAATAAACATATTTCGGATCCAACGATCGTGAATGTTTTGCTCTAAGATAAAAATGAATAATACCAATTGATTCGTACGAATTAAAGTATTAATGATCAACTGAACATGAAAAGTACATCTTACAAACGAAAATTAATTACCACGTAAATTCTCATCTTCTTGCGTTATTTGAATATTCTAAAAGGTTGTAAAGAAGAAAAACTATCTTGACCTTGAGAACTAATACTTTTCCTTTGATACACCAAAACGCTCCCTTAGTGTGCTAGACAAAGTTTCCAACTATCTGACATCTCTAATCTCTTCTCTTTGTGCTGTAGGTAGCCGATCAGTTAGTTAGAACTACTCAAAATATACATAGAAAGACACTCTTTACGCAATCCTTGCCAAAAAAAGTCAAGCTCCAATGGCCAGCCAGTGTCCCAGATGGGTTGGCTGATTTGATTCTGGTTACGAAGTTTACTGTGCAGCTCTAACATACGCAGCTAACCCCTCGTTTCAAACTCATGTTTTTCGTCAGAACAAACACTTCCCTACCATATTGACCGGTAGTTATGAAATATTGAGCAGATTGAGTGGCTTGATTTATATGAAAAATAGTAAAAGAATGTATTGTTTAATTGATGGTTAAATAATAAAATGAAAGAAATAAAATTTTTTTAGTAAGTTATAATAAAAAATTGCTCACCTATCTTTTTTTAAAATAAAAGGAAATTCATACGTAAACGTTTAATTTTCATTTCAATCAAATAATTTAACATTTTTTAAGAAAGTCATGAAAAAATTTAACTTTCAGCACAAAATAAAAAATAGAAGAAAGAGGTTTGAAAGTTTCGAGTATTAATTATGAAGGTGTTCAAGATTTCATTCAATCCAAGACAACAGACAATCCCATTTTTCTTGGTTGTTTTCCAATACAATAGATAATTGTTATTTTCAACTTTCCAAAGCATGGGCAACTTGTATCTAATTTACAATTGAAAAAAAAAAACTAAAATTCAATTGATGTCGTATTTAATTAATATGAATTTATTGTTATAGAAGAGAATCACAAATTGCAAATGGACCCTCTAGCTACCATATACGAAAACTGATGAATATAAAATAACAATATATATCTTACGTTTATGTTGATACTGAGTCATCTGGAATGATTTCGGTCTATATCATTAGCTTCCCTCTCTTTTACGGAATGATTTTTTATATACCTTAATAATTTTAAATAATTTCAATATAATATTAGATGTTAATCATAAATATTATTGTTATAATAAAAATAAGGAAGGGCCAAAAACAGAGTCTCACATCAATGAGCAAGCAAATGAACTTGTGTCTTATAAGACTAGGGTCTCACTCCCTCTTATGTAAGGGCTCTTTTAAAAAAGGATAAAGTCGTGAAACCTTCGGCTCAAAACAGACAATATCTCACATGGGACAAATTCACTTTAATCATCATTATTGGCTCCTTTCTTAAAAGGGCCCTCACATGGGAGAGGATGAGCCCCCAACCTTAAGGTACAAGTTCATTCGACTTCTTATCGATGTGAGACTCTACTTTCACTCCTTTCTTATTGTTACCATAACATAAGTCTCCCAATCAGGTGTGCTTGTGCGTTAAGTACGATCAGGAATCCCTACAGACAGCGCCAATAATAATGATTGAGGTGAATTTACCCCACGTGAGATATTGTCCGCTTTTATCTGAAGGTCTCACGACGTTGTCCTTTTTTAAAAGGGCCCTCACATGGGAGGGGTAAGCCCCCAACGTTATAAAGCACAAGCTTACTTAACTTTTCATCAATGTAAGACTCTGTTTTCGCCCTTTCCTTATTTTTACCACAATAATTATAAAATATAACACAATGCACACTACGCATATAAAAGTTAATCAAAATAATATCCATTTATTATAAACAAAGTTAAATTATTTTGTTGCTCCTTGTAATTTCATTCAATTTTTTTAAGTAACATTTAATTCGGAAAATCATATATTCTTAGGAATTTTAACATATATGATTTCCAAGAATATAGTTCTAAAAAATGTTATATTACCAATTTAGTTCAATTAATTTTTTAAAAAATGTTAAATTATTATTTTCAATCAATTTATATGTTTTTAAAAGTATTGTTAAATTATCAAAAATGTTCTTATTAGAAATTGAATGAACACAGAAAATATAACCGATCAAGGGTAATACACAGTAGTCAACGATGTAAGATGGTTGCAAATTGTGATCAACGATTGTGAGTGATAAGTGGTAATCATTGACATAAGATAGTAATAAACAGTGGCCAATGATAGTGATAGGAAGTGTAGGAAGTGGTTAATGATAGTGAATGGTAATAGATAATGGTCAATAATAATAGATAATGATGAATAATAATGAACAATGGTAAATGATGATGGACGATGGTTAAAGACAGTAGATAATAATAAGACTTTGTCAATAATAACAGATTTAAGACTATAAGACAATAATGAAAGATTGAACCAAATAATTTTTTATATGATTAAAACATTCTCATCTTATGAGAATTTAAGATAACTTCCTTCATGAGAATATTTCGTATAAATATTGGGTTAAAATTATTTTTGACAATTTGAACATTTCCAAATAAATATTTCTAAATTTTAAATAAAATATGAAAATCTAACATTTCCTAAAAAATATTCTCAAGAATATGAGAAATATTCCACAAATCAAACATCTTCATAGTACAAAAATTTTGAATTAAATATTTATATTTTTTTTTATTTTTACTTACATACTTCATGTCATTTTTTAATTAATTTTTGTTAATAATCAATACAAGTGAACAAACATTTTTTTATGCAATTTCAAGACTCTCGCAAAGCTTTTATATAATTTTTATTTCTATCTATGTCACAAATAACTTAAAAAATAAAAATATTTTATGATATTTGACTTCTAAAAAGAAATGATAGATCACTTTTCTTCTATCATAAAATGCTAATATATTATTAGTTATGTCGACTAATCACAAACAAAATCTTATAGATAAATAATAAAAAATATTTCATTAGAAACAAAAAAAATCAAATTTAAGAATTGAATTTAAAACTTCCAACTTAAATAAATTTAATTAAAAATTGTAGTTGAATAATAATAATAATAACAACAATAATAAAAGAGAGAGGATGCACATGGAATGCTAACTTCTCTGTTGGTCTATATAGTAGCTTTTCTCTATTTTCATGCGAGCATTTCAACTACACCAAATATCTGTTGACTAAAAAATATAGTAATCATTGACTACTTAAAAGTTAAGCATAAGAATTCAACTTCTAGGTATCCAAACAAAACAAACTCAAGCATTAAGACTAAAGTCAAGTCCTCTTAAGTCTGGTCATCCAAAGAGAAAATGTGCTTAGAGGAAAAGCCTATACGCAATTGCTTTTAAAATTGCCTTCCAAAGCTTCATTCTTACCTAAATTCCTTTTCAATTGAAGAACATGGCACTTGAAATATTATGTAGAAGATTTCTAATCTATAGACCTAATATGTATCTCACTAGTACCCTATTGTGTGTATGTTCTCTACATGTCTATTTCTGGGACCTGCAAATGGGAGCTTAAATAGTCAACCTCGAAAGGCCAACGATCTTCTTCTCTTGTAATTGGCTTTGAAGCAAGCCTGCCTCAGCTTCTTGGTTTGTTCATTAAGTTCCATATCTGGCAGCTTCTCCACAAGCATCTTGTGCTGCTCTAACATAACCACCTCATTGGTCAATCCCAATTCCTGTATCATAAATCACCATTGATCAGTACTATATAATAAATAATTACACCAACAATCACAAAGGCTTGTTCAAAAGCTCCAGTGAAGATCAAAGAATAATTTTCATCAGTTAACAAAATCTTCAAACAGAATCTTATATTTTTATTGGATTGGCAGAATATACAAAAAGCAAGAATAACCAAAATATTTTTACAAAGAATGTGACAAGGATAGATATCATCACTTATCAGTGCAAGAGTTTTAATATCATTTCAAGAATCAAATTATCAAAAAGCTTTAGTCAATGAGTGCACAGAAATCAAGGAATTGTTCTCATTACTAAACACGGTTATCCTACTCCATAGAAAGAACTACGTCACCGTAAAACCCTGTTCTGATTCCATGTCTAGAGTTAGTCATCCCACAGAAGAAGATATCCTTCTAGGTTTCCTTGACCAACCAAAGTAAACAAATTTTCGACTTTTAAGTATCTATGTGGTCCTATGGTTTGATAGTCTTCCATCCAAAGCTCATAGAAGTGACTTTTTATCTGATTCTTTCTCACAAGACAGCATTATGGCAGGGAACATTGTTTTCATGTGCATGATGAAGCATGACAATTTAGTCCTACAATTAGAAATATACCTTAACGTTGTTGATAAGAGTCTCCAAACTCTTGATTTTCCTATGAGGCCACCTCAAGATATTGAGCTCCCTACATCTTCGCTTCAAAAGTGTCAATCCAACATTCATTTTCTTAGCCGCCTTAGTTATAGGAACATCAAAATGCTTCTTAATCTCATCAAATTCCAACGCCGTCGACCTCTTCTTCCTAACAATATGATTCCCCGTATTTTCCTCCTCTTTCACACAATTCATAAACCGAATTCCGTAATTCATCATCGAAGCTTCGGTGAACCCAATTTGAAAACTGTCACAATGTGGGGCTTTAGGAGCGGGAATAGTGTTCAGAGGCTTTGTATCAATCACAACATCTTCATACAGAGCAGGAATATCATTTTCCAATTGGGCAAAGTCACAACTGAAATCTTCAAGGTCGGGAAATTCATTGAAGCAAATTGGCTTGTTTTGGGATGGCCACGGGACCAAATCCAAGTCGAATAACTCATCTATTGCTGAAAAATCCATTTTTCTGTACAAACACAACAGTACCCACTTCAATATTAAATTTGGGGGAAAAAGTAGGTTCAAAGAATGTTCGAAAACTCATTTTTGTATGATTCAGAAATCATCTTGCTTCCTACAATAGGAATCAGGAATAGAAATATACATAAAGCAAAATCATTAAGGAAAAAAAAAAAAAAGGCGTGGTAAGTTAAATATCCTCAGAAAGTTGTGAACTTGAAGCAAAATACATACTGAACACTTGTAAAACAGTGAACAAGACTAGGAATACCAAGGTCCGTCTCAACCTCGTAAGGAGCGAAAGAATGTCTAGTAGAAAAATCTTTTGGGTCAGTTACAAATCTTGGTTGTAAAAGATAAAATCATAGTAATAAACAAAGAAAAATTTATGGGTTTTCTATAGAAAAAGCTGCAGCAGAGGCAGTAAAATTGAAGCTTACGTTTCTTGTTGAACAGGGTAAAGCCAGCTGCAGTCGTCATGTGGGGTTCCATAACCAATGTTTGGGAAGTTAATTTGGCTGTGAAGGTCCATATCAGAGTAACGAGAGAAAAGACAAAATGTGGGAATTTTCTCTGTTTGGTTAAAGAGAAAATGGGGGTTAGGGAAAAAGTAGAGGATTTGGAGGGTATAAATTGTAGAGTAGAGTGGGGATGAATTCAGGTTCGAAATTAATAAGAAGGGGTTGCGATTTTCAGTGAGAACTAGTTTAATGCGACATTGAATTTGGCTTAGCCATTTTGAATGGCGACTACTAATGGGAGATGCATCGTATGTGAATTCATTAATAAACGCGTAGTAATTAGTAATTAGTGCGCAGAACGAGGTTCTTAGACGCATGCATTTTCACATACATGACATGTATGTTATACTCTTCTTACATGTCCACATCCATGCCCATAAAAGTAGCATAATGTTTCTAACTAAAATAGGAGAAGATGGAGATTCATATGATAACCCATGCTAATTATGTTATTATTATTCAAAAATCTTTTCTTTTTTTTAAAATTTTTTATAGGTTTTCATGTAGACAACGATTAACATTTCAATTTTAGACAAATAGAAAAAAGATAGATACAAGACACAACTAAACAATTTTTGTCTTTTTTGAAATTAATCATATAAGTAAATTATATATATATATATATATTTCTATCAAAAGCTTAAGATGGATAATACATACTTAAAAGATATTTTATATCTACACAAGATATAACATTAGCTTTTGTCTATTATGGTCACTTTGATTTACTTGTAGTTTAAACTTTAAAGTATCAAAATTGAGTTATCTATAATTTATTTCATTAATATTTTGTTTATCTAAAATAATTTTTCATAAAAAAGTGATATTTACATTTTTTTTTCACGATCTTTCTTTTTTATTCACTAAAACTATAAAATTAAAATAAATAAGTAAAGTTATATAGATGGACTGTTCAATTTTTAAAATGATGTTTCAAATCAGAACTAAAATTTAAATATATATCATTAACTCATCATTTATACAGTTTTAGTTCTTTAATTTTGTGATTTTAATAAAAAAATTAAAAAGATTGTATAATAAAAACACATAAATTTTATCTATTTTTTTATAAAAAATAATTGAAGTGGATAAAATATTAACAAAATAAATCATACGTAGATCCATTTTAATATTTTAAACCACAAAATAAACATAATAAACTTGAGTCATATTACACTTGAATAAATTATACTTTCATTTATTTTTGTGATATTGCAAATAACATGACTGTAAATTGTAATATATATATATATATATATATATATATGTATGTACGTAGAAAATTAAATGAAAGTGGTGGGTGATGGAACGTCTAACGAGAAGTAATGATTTTAAAATCCCATAAAAGCGAATAATTTTAGCGGATAATATGAGTCAGCCATTTTAATTTCGGTTATTGATGCTTATCACTTATTAATGCTTTCCAACAAATTATAAATTACTTGCCACTTTAATCATTGGTTTCATCACTCGCATCTATTCGTCCCATATAATTACACAAGTTGTGATTTTCTCATGGAAAGTAAAACGAAAAAAATTAAATAAATTCATGGAAATAATCGGGTTTCTTCAATCATTAATATTTAATTAATTAGTTTGTTTTTTCATTTTTTGAACTTATTTTTCAATCGTAACTACCGCAGAAGCATGTAATATTGTGTTTGGGTCATCCTGGCCCAATGTTTTTTATTGCAGTCAAATAGTAATAAAAAACACTTCATTGGGCCCATGGGCTGAGAATTTACCAGCAAGGGTAATTGATTTTGATTTGCGTTATCTATACAAGGTTAAAGAATTATATTTTAGTGTTATCATTTTGTGAGCAAAGTAAGCAAAAACACTGAATATACTATTTTACCCCTTACAGTTAGTTCAATAGTTCTAAGGTAGAAAGGATGTGGAAACCAAGATAGTAATGCAATGTACACCAAAAAAAGAAAAATTATATACAACTACGGGTTTGTTGTCGATGCTTGGATAAAGGTTTATAGAATGAAAACAAAATAGCACTAAAATTAATATTATTGTCTATCTTATTTTGAAAGTTAGGTATTTATAAAATAAATACTAAAATTAAAAGTGTGTTATCTTAATAAAAATAATTTCTAATATTATTATAATATTAAATTTTGAATGCTAATGAAGACGGCATGTTATCTTGTGCAAAGTAATATTATATTCATATCTTCTGTTCACATTTTTCATATTTATAAATGAACCATAATGTCAAATTTATTTCATCGTTAGGGAATGCATAAAATTCACATAAACAATAGTTTAATATATTTGTCCTTTGTAGTAAATTTGGTCATATTGCCTCTCTGAGTGTGAGGGTTTGTCAAAAGAAGCCTTGCATACTTGTTAGCCAATTTTTTTTTCTTTTTTTTTTTCTGTAAAAATGGTTTAGGCAACTCAACCACATACAGTTGGAGTTGAGACATATTGTAAAAAGGGATAACCAAACAGATAGCTAATAAGATCGACATAAGCATATATCAAAGGTATGAAAGACAATTATTTGATAGTTATTTTGTCACCTTTTAATTGTTGCATTTTATAGTGTTTTTAGTTTTTATTATTTTGAAGTACGTTTCTATTGTTACAAGAGTCAATTTTTAAAGTAGTTATTAAAAGAAATTACTTATGTTCTTATGAATAGAGCATTAATGAACTAAAAGAGGAGCATCTTTTGTAATAAAAACACAAACAACCCAAATCAAACACACTTTGTGTATTATAGTGATCTACAATCATTGGCACTCTATTGACCCTTATAGATTGTTTTAAAAATCATTAATTACTCTAATGCTTGTAATTCCATGTACCATTTTTACGCCTTTTAATGTAATTTATAATCATTTGAAATGAAACTTTTACTTTTTGTTGTATGTAACTGTATCTCCTTACACAAATCCTATTAAAGACCAGAACTTTGCTTGTTTGCTATAGAGAACCCATCTCAAAGTCAATGCTCTCTAGCCTGTAATATTTGACTCAATAAATTGGCAAGGCCAATAGGATCTAATTAAGGTATTTCTCATTTTTGACATTATATAATCCTCAAAAGTAGTACGATTTTATTAAGTAACTCCAAAACTATGCCAACTAGAAGCTCTCAAAATGACCTTCAAAATAAAGGTAGGCCTATTGATAATGAAAATGTTGGTAACAATGTCAATTCTACTAAAAACAGGTTGGTAACAATAATCAAAATAATACACAATGAAATCATCAATATTAGAATCAAAATAGATGAAACTGACAAGAAACACCAAGCAGAAATTAGAATCATAATGGTAACTTGGTTAGGAATGGACTATAAGACTATGGTGGACTAATACTCAAAGGGGGAGGGGCGAATGCCATGCCATATTTCTTGCAGATGGATAAAAATTACTAGAGGAATTCTTCTAGTCTAAATCTTGAAAATATTGTTGTAATTTAGCAACAAATGAATGAAAGTAACCATAATATGATACACATGATGTCGTAACAAATTGTGACTATATTGCGACCAATGTTAGAAAATAATGCTTTACGCCAGTAAAAAATGAATCAGATGTTGAAAATGATGGAAACCCATCTGAGTAGCAATTAGATTAACAACAATGGTTGGAATATTAACCATAATGACCATAATTGTCAAAATGAAGGTTTAGGAGCTGAAAACAACAAGAATGAAAAGCATAAATTAGAACGTGACTAAGTTAGAACACTTCAACATGGACAAGGTGGAATTTGGACTAATAACCTAATTAATGCTAACATACAGTTCTTAATAAACCTAAACCACACTCTAACTTTTTTACTAAGACCAACATAAAATACTCAATTCTTGGTTGAACAATTGTTGAACCAAATAAAAGGGCAAGGTCTGTACCCAAATTATAGGAGTGCTTTGCCAGAATGAATAAATCAAACAGACCCCCCAAGAGGATTTAAATTATCAAAATTCATCACATATTATGGTGAAGATAACTAGTCAACAATTGAACACAGCTAGATTCACCGCCGAATGTTAAAAACTAACAGGAAATGAATATTTAAAAATGAACTTTTTCCCTCTTTCTTTAACCAAAATTGTTTTTGCCTAGTATTCAAATTTGTCGTCAAATTTCATGCATTCCTGGGCACAAATGGAGAAATTATTTCATGATTAATTCTACAAAGACGAGATGAGAATCCGTTTAATCGAATTGCTAGGTATAAAAAAATTGCCTAAAGAATGTCAATGATTACTTGTATCAGTTTCGATAAGTGAGGAGCAACTGTTCTTCTTATATGGCAAAATATAAGATAGTAAAAATTGCTACGGCAAGCCCAAAGGCTGATAAATAGCAAATAACTGATATGTCTCAATTAGCCAAAAAGTAAGGCAAATTGAGTAGCTGCATAAAGAGAAAAAAGAGAATAATTAAGAAATTTCCTCTTAAAAAAGAAAAAATAACTTATGCCAAAGAAAAGGAAGTGGTGGATGAAAATAAAATATATTTAGTTGAATTGAAACCCATCCCTCCATATGTATGTCATTTGTTAAAAAATACAAAATTGAATAATAAAATGAGCAATATAAATAAGGATAACTACTTTTTCAACATAAATAAAGCGGATTTGATTTTTGATATTTTGCTGATGTAGAGTTTGGTGCAACCAAAGGGGAGAAAAATGTCAAAAATTTTCAGCAAAAAGCCTTCCCTAGGCCGAACCAAACTCACCTAAGATCCACTAGTTTGATGTCTCAAAACATCCTAGATCAAATCTAGAGTGAAGGTAGAGCTTACTAACCTTTAGTCTAGCTCTTTCACAGTGGAAGACTGTGGATCTTCACACCAGGAAAATCCTCTTCATGGCCTCAAAAGCTTCCTCTTCAAGTGCTAGCTTGTAGAGGAGCTT
>JANHAO010008683.1:0-19036 GCA_026873985.1 Saraca asoca | reverse complement strand
TTCTCTATCTTTGTGTTCTCTCCAAACTCTTTCTAGCCTCTCTCCACTTCTTTTCCATCACAAACCCTAATTATTTTCTTAACATAGCATAAAAAAGAAAAAAAGAGACAAGGCAACAAAAAATAAAAAAAAAATGATAAAAAAAAACATGAGCGCAGCAAAACAAAAGACATTAGAAACAGAGCATAAAAATTACAAAACAGAGAATCAGCCACCAAGCTTCGGAGTTCGAATAGAAGGAGAAATAGATACCAAGTAATCAGTGAAGCAAAGTAGCTAAGCACCGCTGCACAGCACTGTGGCACCGCCGCTCAACTGCACTGCACCTCATCCACCTCCTTCTTCACACTGCGACAATGAACCAACAACAAAAGACCGGCAAAACCTATGATATGGCCACTCTATTTCTGATGATAGGCTTTGCATATTGTCTGATGCGAGGTTTTGTTTATTTTGCTAACAAAATTAGAGGGTTGGACCTGATTTTTGGTGGGTTTAACTGTTTAAGTGCCAAAATAGAAGAGGAAAGTTGCTTCTTCATAGGATCAGTGAAGGCGTATGATCCTAAAAATCTTATGACCTAAATCGTGACCCCAGCACGATCTTAGGTGGTGCGATTTTTCTGCAGTAATGAACTCATTCCAGCACCCAAAGCACATAAGATTGTGTGATCCTACGAGGCAAAGCGTGATTTTGACAACCATTGATGTAATGGAAGTACTAGATTTTAGAGTGTATGATCGTAATTGGATTTGGATTATTGGTCTTGTGAGTTTCATGTTCAAGAGAGATAAATGCAAAATTATGAATGTGGCCACACTTATAAATGAAATGTCTATCTCTCTCTAACATAAAATTAACATTAGAGGATCTAAATTCATATTAATTTGTTGTGCATCAATTTAATTTGATAATGTTGGAATTATGTATATATTAGGTAATCTTAGATTGTTTAGATTGTATATATTAGGGAGTTATCTTAGGTGATTGATATGTATATATTAGGTAGTTATCTTAGATTGTATGAATTAGTAATTGATGATTATAGGCTGACCGTGAGAGATTTCTAATTGTAATTTTCTTCTTTTTATAGTTAGGTTAAAATCAGGACTACTTACTCTAATTGATTGTATTCTATGTATAAATAAAGCTCTTGGCTTAAGCACACAGCCTTCTCTTATCTGCATACCAGAATATCAAGTTGGTGTTAGGAGCACCTAAAGCTCTGTTGTGCGAATACTCTGCCCTCTCTATCGATGTACATTCTGACCCCTCTGCTCTCTCTGTCGACATTCATTCTGGCCCTTCTCCCTTTTTTCTCTGGTGAACGGACCAACATTCTCTGTACCAGACCCAGCTCAATCGCCTCTCTCTATCGAAGCACTCTATACACATAATCCTCTGTTCCCTTTCCCTTTTCACCCTTCCTTTTTTTTTTTTTTTGGCATTATAGAACCTGGAAAAAAAAGAAAAAAAAAGAAAAACCACCTCTCTGCAATCCTTGGTATGGCTACTCCTAAACTTGGTAGTTCCAATAATATTTTCTCATCCGTTATCTTTGGAACTCCCACATTTACTTCTGAAAAATTAAATGGATCCAATTACACCTCTTGGAGTGCTTTGGTTGATTTGTCGTTTATGGGTCAAGGTTTTGAAGAGCACTTGACTAAGAAGGTTGAAGATTTTCCCCAAGATAGTCGCAGTAACTGGAAGAAGATTGATGCACAATTATGTGCAATATTATGGCTTAATGTAAAATTGTTGGTTATTTTCTACCATATAATACTTGCTACACTTTTTGGGAAAAGGCTAAGAAATTATATACTAATGTTCAATGATTATATAGTGTTGTGACCGGTTTGAAGGATTTGAAATGGGATTTGGCTTTGTTCTCTTATCTAAGCACTGCTGAAGCAACAATAGAGTAATACAAGAAGATTCTTTCCATCACTGCTGATACTAGAGAGCAAGAAAAACAAGACAAGTTCTTCATGGTTCTTATTCTTGCAAGATTATCTTGATGCTTTGTGTCATCAGATACTGGCCCATGTTGAGATTCCCACAGTAGATGACTTGATCATTCGATTATTACAGATCTCTCCTTCAGTCAGAACAACTCCCGCTATCATCGACAATTGTACCTTGGTGACACATCTCAGTGGTTGAGGACGTGGTGGTCGAAGCAATTGAGGAGGGCGTTGTTGACCTCAATGTACTCACTGTCATAAACCGGGACATACATGAGATAAATGTTTTGCTCTGCATGGCTGACCTCTCCAATCTGCCAATGTGGTTCAGAGTGATTCTGGTTCTGCATTATCTAATAACAATCAATCTTTTATCTCCACCTCTGACCCAAAGTATCAGGAATTTCTTTAATACAAGGCTTCCAAACAAGAACCTATACATACTGCACCTATTACTCACACTGATAATTCTATGACCTGTTTATCTCATTCTGCATCTCTTGGTTGCTGGATTCTTGATTTGGGAGCTTCTAATCACATATTTGATAATCAATTCTTGTTTACCAATCTTGACTGTAATACTAAGTCTCCTTTTAATTACTTTGGCTGATGGTTCGAAAATAGTTTCTCATGTCATTGGTGTGGCTAAACCTCTTTTTTCCCTAGATCTACAACCCGTTCTTTACATGCCTAATTCTCCTTTCAATTTGATTTCTATTAGCTAACTTACTCGTACTCTTAAATCTTAATTGTTCTGTAACCTTTTTTGCTGATTCTTTTCTTATCCATGATCACGGAGATGATTGGTATAGGCTGTGAATCAAAAGGACTCTACTACATTCAGCCCGCATCTTCATTTATTTTTGCTGCTACAGAATCTATTGAATCAATCCATTATCGTTTGGGTCATCCAAGTCTCTCAAAGACACAAAAAATGGTTCCAAGTCTGTTAAATTTGAAGTTTTTAGATTGTGAGTTATGCCAACTTGATAAACATATTCGTAGTCCCTTTCAAATAAAGCTTATAGTAAAGCTAAGTCTTTATTTTTTTAGTTCATTTTGATGTATCGGGTCCTAGTCATTTCAATCTTAGGTTTTCGATATTTTGTTACTTTTGTTGATGATTATTCTTGTTATACTTGGTTATATTTAACGAAAGATCATTTTGAATTATCCTTAATTTTCAAATTCTTTGTCTTTGAAATTTGTATTCAATTTGGATTAATTGTATGCACTCTTCGTAGTGATAATGCCCGTGAGTATTTCTCTGCATCTTTTACCTCTAATGTCTTCACAAGGTATTATTCATCAATCAACATGTCCTCACACTCAATAGCAAAATGGAGTTGTTGAAAGAAAAAATTGTCATTTAGTTGAATTTGCACAAACTCTTTTATTGCATGCAAATGTTCCCTTCTGTTTTTTGGGTGATGTTGTTTTAACTGCTAGTTATTTAATTAATCGCATGCCTTCATCTATTTTGAAAAATCAAGTTCCTTATTCTATTTTGTACCCAACAGAATTTCTTTATTAATTTTTTCCTTGCATTTTGGGGTCCACTTGTTTTGTTCATGATCTTACTCTAGGGAAAGACAAATTATCAGCTTGATCTATAAAATGTGTTTTAGTGGGTTATTCAAGGTTACAAAAAGGGTATAGGTGTTATTTTCCAAGTTTGAATAAATATTTTGCATTCGCTAGTGTTACCTTTTTGAGACATGTCCTTTCTTCTTTTTGTATGGGGAGTTTATTCTAGTGATTTAGGTTTTAGTCGTTCCAATCATAGGTCTAGTATAGTCTCCTTTTAGTCCATCCATTCCTCAATAAGACAAGCCATTTATCACTCATAAACAATGTCCTTGTCCAGTTAAGCCTCAAATAATTGAAGATATACCTGTTGACTCACCGCTTGGTTCAACTGCCTATCCCATCTTAGATCTTCGGGGCAGTTCTCCCATTACACTCTGCAAAGGTACTTGTTTGACTTATAATCCTTATCATGTTTATAATTTCTTGAGTTATCATTGTTTATCTCCATTGCAGTATGCCTTTGTTTCTGTCTTGTCTTTTGTTTTTATTCCTAAGACTATACAGGAAGCTCTCTCTCATCCACGGTGGCAACCAGTGATGTTTGAAGAGATGATAGCCATAGATACCAATGATATATGGGATCTGGTTCCTTTACTTTCGGGAAAAACTACTGTTGATTGTTGTTAGGTATACATTGTCAAGGTTGGTCCTGATGGCAAAATAGATCAATTAAAAGCTCGACTGATAGCTAAAGGCTACACTCAAATTTTTGGGCACAAGTATGGTGACACGTTCTCTCTTGTCGCCAAGATTGCATCAATTTGTTTGCTTTCATCTATTGCAGCCATTAGTCATTGGCTTCCACACTAGTTGGATAGCAAAAATGCATTTTTACATGAAGATCTTGAAGAAGAAATATACATGGAACAACCTCCAAGGTTTGTTGATCAGGGAGAGACTAGTCTAGTTTGCCAATTGAGGAAATCTCTCTATGGTCATGAACAATCTCCACAGGTCTGGTTTGGAAGGTTTAGCAAAGTTATTTGAGATTTTAGCATGTGTCAAAGTGAAGCAGATCACTCTATTTTTTTATCATCATTCATCTACTTCTTAGTCCATATATCTCATTGTTTATGTGGATGATATAGTTCTTACAGGAAATGATTGAGATAGAATTGATTAACTCAAGCAACATCTGTTTCATTATTTCCAAGAAAGGACTTGGGAAAACAATAGTATTTTCTTGGCATTGAGGTAGCTGAATCCAGTTATGGCATTTCTATCTCCCAACAGAAATATGCCCTTGACATTTTAAGTGAGACAAGCATGATGGGCTCTAAACCTGTGGACACTCCCATGAATCCTAATGTTAAACTTCTACTAGATCAGGGAGAAACCTTTTTCAAACCTAGGAAGATATAATGGGCCTGTTGAAAAATTAAAAATTAAATTAACTCACAATCACTCAACCTGACATTTCCTTTGCTATTAGTGTGGTGAGTCAATTCCTCAATTCACCATCTGACGTTCATTGGGATGCAGTGGTCTAAATTCTTAGATACATCAAAGGAAATCTAGGCAAATGTCAATTATATAAGAATAGAGAGCACACTTGGATTGTTGACTGCTCTGATGCTGATTGGCAGGTTCACCAAGGGATTGTCACTTTACTTCAGGTTATTATATTCTTATTGGAGGAAATCTTATTTCTTGGAAAAGTAAGGAGCAAAATGTGGTAGCTAGATCAAGTGCAGGGGCTGAGTATCGAGCCATGACATTAGCCACATGTGAATTCATATGGCTGAAACAATTGATTTTGGTGCTGAAACTCTTATGAACTTGGGCCTATAGAGCTTGTGTGCGACAATTAGGCAGCCTTGCACATTGCATCTAATCCCGTCTTTCATGAAAGGACCAAACCATATTGAAATTGATTGGCACTTCATCAGGGAGAAAATTGTTGCAAAAGAAATCAACATCATATTTGTAAACTCAAATGATCACCTTGCTAACATACTCACGAAATCCCTCCGAGGCTCAATAATAAGTTACATATGTGACAAGCTTGGTGCATATAACATATATGCTCTAGGGGAGTGTTGGAATTATGTATATATTAGGTAGTTATCTTAGATTGTATATTTTAGGAAGTTATTTTAGTTCATTGATATGTATATATTAGGTAGTTATCTTAGATTGTATATAGTAGGAAGTTATCTTAGATTGTATATAGTAGGAAGTTATCTTAGTTGATTGATTATAGGCTGATTGTTAGAGATTTCTAATTGTAATTTTCTTCCTTTTATAGTTACATTAGAATTAGGACTAATTACTCTAACTGATTGTATTCTATGTATAAATAAAGCTCTTGGCTGAAGCAATTGCTCAGAGCCTTCTCTGCATATCAGAATATCAAGTTTTAATGGCAGTTCTTAAGTGGTTGGAGAAAGAGTCAAATGCAACACTCAGGCACAAAGATTGTTGATGGATTTCTTGGCTCGATGAAGAAAGATATGGCCCCAAAGTCTTTGGTGATTGGGTGAAATACAATCACCTGAAACAAGTAAGAAATTCTTACCTGCCTTTCCCTACAAAATTGTCTGCATCCGATAATATCTAGCAGCATTAATTACTTGCAAGCATCTTGTGATTTTTCCTTCTCTTATTGGTGTCATATAATTCTGAGATCTTCTATTTTTCTTCTGTTTCAGATTTTGGTTGTGGGGATTTGCATGGATATGTGTGTGTTGAATTTTGTCTGTTCAGCTATGTCTGCCATCTACATTCTCCTCTGGAAAATGTGATTGTGTATTCCCATGTGTGTGCTACATTTGACATTCCATTACATGTTAGCCAGAAATAACAAGGAAGCGGTGGCTCATCCACAGGTACATATTGTCAAATTACAGGGTGGCTTGTGCTGAATTACTCGTCTTAATGCTTTGTAATTTGTGTCTTACATGCTTAAACCTCAGTCACTAATTCTGTTGTGTTTGGAATCAATTTATATATATATATATTGTTGAACTTGTGATTTTGGTTGTTTTCAAGTGGGATTTGTATCAAATAAAATTGCAGCTGGATTACATAAGGAGGAATAAATGGGGAAATTCTTAGATACATGTTTTTATACCGAGTAAAATCAATCATAGATTGATTTGTGTAATTTACTGAAATGTGATAAGTTAATTGATATATCTATCAATGTCAATCTATCATTGACATCATATTGTACATGATATGTATTCAAGAAGTTCTCTTAAGGTGAGGGATCAGGAAGAAATAGTGGGCCAGACTCTAGCACAATTTAATCTGGCATTCTCCTTTTACTGATGTTCAAGAGAAATCACTTTTTTAGGGAATAAGATGTATCAGGTTTAAGGAAATTTTGACATCATGTGATTATTTTTGAAATCATTCATGTATTTTCAAGCAACTTCCCTTTGAACTCCTCTTTAATTTCCAAATCTGGTGATTTATGAGATAATGTTATTAATTCCTGTGTACACCTAGCAATTTTTTTTTTCCTGTCTGGATGGAAAGTCTGATTTTCCCAACTTGTGGCATAGCCAGATGCCAGGGCCAACATGTTCTTTTGCATTTTGATGAACTGATTTAAAAATTTTCAAAGCTGGTCATGTTGTATTTGCATCATTTGTCTGTTTGATAATTTATGAGAAATTGGCCAAACTCACTAAGTTAACAGTGGAAATTTATCTGATATTGGCTGATTTTACAAGAAAAATTCTTATAAAACTGTAATAATGGATGTTTATTTGCTTAGTATAAATCAGAATCAGCATTTACTTCAAAAATGGCTTATATGACTGAAAGAAAAGTACGGAAATTGATATATATGTATATATTTTATAGTTATGGGAAATTCATATATTTTTGCCCAGAAAACTAATATATGATAAAAACTGCAGATATGAAGCGCAAATGGCAAGTGTCCTGAAAATCAGAGGAAGATGGGGATTCCTTTGCAGGAGAGCAGAAATGTATTACAAAATAAGACCAGAGCGGATAAATTTCATGGAAGAATCATACCGCGCATATCGGGCTTTCGGCCTCTTTTATTTTAGGAAATGTTGGAATGAGAAAAACTTTGTTGCTTGTAATTTCTGACAAAGTAGCATTATCTTATTCTGTTGCAAGATGACTTGTTAGGGACACTAGCTTTTTCATAGATATTATTATGGGATGTTAATGGAAAATTTATGGTGTGATTTTAAGTTCTTTGTTCAATCCTTTAGAAAAATGTAAATAATAATTCCTTCCGCATCACTAAGTTTCTGCTTCAAACAGGTGGGGCAAAAACCATTTTGGAATAGAGAAACAGTTGGCTTTGCACAAAAAAAGAAAAAAAATGGAATCGTTTTATGGATTTTGCGTAAATTTTATGCAAAAAAATTTGTACAAGTTAGTTACGCAATACTTGTACCATATTTTATAACCTCATCAATGAAATTTTCAACCTATAATTTTCTTTTCCTGAAAGGTTACAATAAAAATTAAAATTTTCCTATAGAAAGTTACAAAACATATACAAGCACAAGAAGCAAATCCCACTATGTTTTAGTAATTTTGCCTGAAGTTACTTATCTGTTTTTACCTTCAGAATTTATGGACAGGAGATCCTAGCCAACTCTGCACGAATATGACTCATCCCTCGGAGTTTAATTTCTGGTTTGAAAGTATAAAAGTCTAAAAAATTCTATTTATTTAAAAATAAGTTTACGTTAAAAATTATACATGATTTTACAATCGTTAAATATTGAGGAAATTTTGGAGATGGTGACTCTTGGATGATATACTTATTTGTTAGAAGCATATTTCATCTGCAAATTATATACTTTTATGTAAAACTCAAATTTTAAAACAACAACTTAGATGAGATTTCGCTATAATTATTTAAGGCATATATTGCATAGACAATTTTAGATCTAATTTAATCATTTTTGTTATCATTGTACTATTAAAATATACATCGCATTTGAATTCATATGCTTATAATATCTTTCAAACAAATAACTTCATTTCTAAATGAATTGAAACTTAAGTATCTTTGTACTAGTCAATAATTCAGTTGACAAAAATAACTTACCATAGATTCATTAAAATCTTTTTCTCAAATATTTATTTGTTATCTTATTGATATCTATGTATCATGATCATATAGAAAAAAGATCTGTGTATTATCGAAAGGAAGAAAATTTTAAAAGAAAAGTTTAAGGTATGTTTGATAGAAGAGGCAAAAATGGGAAAGGCTAAAGATAAGAAAGGGATTTAAAATAAGAATTTATATTTCATGTGTTAACAGTGTAATTATATTTTATCAAAACCACACAAAATACTATTACATGTTTCATATTTTTCTATATTTATGTTATCTTATTGCACTTACATAAAAACTTAAGACATATAATAGTATTTTGTGTGTTGTTAGTGTAAATATAATTACACGAATAGTACTTAAAATATAAATCTTTAAAATATTTCAATTTTCATTTGTTTGTTAGAAATGGTACAAAAACGAAAAATAGAATAATTATAACCTTTAATTGGGTTTACATTGCGCTTTCTCATTGCATTCTCATGCCGAGGTTTGGATGAAATTGCAAGGGTGAACACTGGCAGCAGAGTGGGCTCGGTGGTTCGCGATTTTTTTTTTTTTAACTGAATCATTTTTTTATTCACATTTTAATTAATTTGATATTAATTGATTTAAATTTTATAATCGATTTTAACTATTTAAATTGATTTAAAGTATTTTCAAGTGGCTAAAACCAATTTGGATTTATTGAATTTTTTTTTAAAATTTTTTTGTGATTAATATTATTGAGAGATAACACCTGCAATTGTAAAAATGTAATTATAATTTCAAAATTTAATGTAAACTATCATGTAATTATCATAATTCTTATACAATATATAATTTTGCACCAGTAAACATATAAAAAACATATACAGTACTATGCAATTACTTGTTCAATAACACATTAATTAATAAAAATCTGTTACTTAGTAATTATGTAATTTTATAGCCAAACAATCAGTAGTAAATAGTAGATAAAGACTAGGGTTTGTTTATTAGGTTTTGAATAATGGAAAATATATTAATAGATTAAGATTTTCTTTGACTGTGAGTAAAATTTTGTAAATCATTCTTAATTAAGAATCTGATTTATTTTTTTAAAAAAGATTAATCTTTTTCAAATTGTATTTAAATTTTATCCGTTGTTATCCACTCAACTTGAATTTTATTTGATCAATTTTTTAATGATTTTAATTTTTTTCCCAGCCCTAACCGGTAGCTGTTATATTTGTTACCAAGTACCAATCAAGCAATTATTAAAATTCATTTTTTTAACCTTTTGTTTTAACTGCACTCATTCTTATCTACTTTTATATCTAAAATAAGAGATTGCAGCCAATAATCTATTTGTTCGGTGGCACCCCTTTTATTGGAGTTTGATGAAATCAGAAATGATTCTCACTAATTTTCTTCGCTGCTTCTTTGTAAAAGTAGAAACAAAGATTGGAAAATATACTATTTAAAATATAAATACTAGCATCGACACTACTATTATATTATTGTTGTTGGAATTAATGATATTTCATAAAATTGATTAACAACAAAGTAGGACCAAGTGATAACATTACAAAATGAAATTATCCTTGTATCATTGCATAATAAAATAAAATCTCTTGAACTTCACCATTGAATTTTAATTATATACCATATAAATCTTATTTATAAAATGTGAAGTCAAACAAAAATTCCTTAGTACGTACATCATCAATATATCCCAAATTTAATATGATAGTTTTAAATAAAAGTATTACCCATGTTATTTCATACCTACTGTTGTCGAATTAAGTTTATCAAAATTTATCATAAAACATCAATGTAATAGTTACTTACAATTTAATGATTGAATTGGGAAAAATTATTTTGAACACCATGGATAAATGATAGTGTAAATATCTTGATATAAATTTATTTAAGTTTTAAATAAATTAAAAATTATAATTTTAAATTGTGATTATAACTACAATTATAATTATATTATAATTAATAGAATTATAATTATTACAATGTAAAATTATAAAAAAATATAATTGTGATACGATTTATAAAAGTATTAATATTATATGCGGCATTACAATTATAAGACTGCAAGTAATAAATTGTTATCAAAGATATAAATTAAATATATATTTAAAAATGGTGTGAATAACGTTACTTTGATATTTATTCCCTGTCTTTTGCCGAATTAACAACTTTTTCTTGAAATCTAAAGAACTGAAATAACGACCAAAAAATCTCCATAAGAGCAATAAAATCTTAGCATTATCTTTTCCAATGTATTCTCGTTAACTTTGATGGTAGCTGCCCTTTTTGACTGGTCATCTCATCTAATCTCCAATGTCTTTTGCCTTTTGATCTCTCTCTTCAATACTCTCACATCACACACTATTTACTTTATGGATCCATCTACGTTGAAGGATCCAAGGTGATGATGATGCCCTTCACTCTCTTTCTTTGATAGACAATGCTTCAATTACACGATGATTATTGGGAGTTTCAGATCCAAGAAATCACCCCTTTGCTTTGTACAAGATTGTTAAATTGTGGTTATAATGTATTATATATGATAATCATAATTAATTATAAGAAAATATATTCATATATTATGAAATAAAATTACAATAAAATTAAATTTAATTGTAATATTGCATATATAACTATAAATTATAATTCTATGAATACTCATAATGTTATTGTGATTATGATCATAATTGTAATTAAAAATCATAATCATATAAAAAGAAATCACTAAGAATAGAAAGAAGTGAAAAGAGAAAAGATAGTGGCCTTGTATACAGAACCAGCCGTTTTGGCTTTTGTTTTTATTTTTATTTTTGCTTCTTTTCTAAAGACTGCAAAAGCACAAGGTGTGGAAACTTTGTCTCTATGCCAATCCTTTTGCATATGCCACTATCTTTATTTCTTTCTTCTCTCAAAAAGCTTGAGGTGCTGCTTCTTGTCTTGGGTGACAAAAACTGCAATATATATATATATATATATATGTATTCAAAGAAAAAAGAGAAATAAAGTTCCATTGCCTTTGAAAAGTATGTACATTTTGAATGCTTTAGAGCATTAATGAACCCTAAAAAGAATACAATTAGTGGGGTCAAGCTTTTTGCTTTTTCTTTTTTCATTTGCAATGATTTTTGGATCAATTTTTTTTTTTTTAATTTCCAAAGACAGGTGAAGACCGGCGCAATATCTTCTTTGCCTTTAAAGAACCTTTTAACCATCGGGATGAGTGCTTCAATGATAAGTTGCATATTAGCAACGCCAACCAAATAATAAGAGCGGCATATAAATAATAAATTGTTGATTAAATCACTATATTGTTGCACGAAATATTATTCAATTTTTAATTAAATTTTTATAATTTAAATTTTTTAAATTAGACCTTTTTTTATTTCTTATTATTTTCTATTAAATTTTGCAAGTAATTGATTTTCATGAATAATTTATTAGTAATTATGAATTGAAATAGAGACAAGTGATTTATCATTTTTTAAAAATAAAATAATTTTATAAAATATTCTAATTTTTTCTAAATTATTTATCACTTAAATTCAAATAAAAATTGTACGAAAAATCTACATCAATTATAGTTAAACTACATCAAAAGAATGTTATTTATATGTGTCAATTGCTAATAAAATCTAATAAAAAATAAAATGAAATATCTAATTAAAAAAATTAAAATAAATATAATAATTTAATTCAAAACTTTTAAAATATAAATTCTTAATTCAAAATTGAATAAAATTACAGAGAATAATGGAGTAATTTAATCTAAATCATTTGTACCTTTGAGGAAAAAAAGGGTTAGTTGAGACCCAAATGGAAGTTATAATTCTTATTTCTTAGGATTATAATTATAATCTCATCAAGTTTTTTTTTTTATCTAGAAACAAATTTTTATATCTTTTTTCTTAGTAATTTTTTAAAAAAGATTGTGGATCCCCATAAATATTAAATGGGAGGGGGTTTGTTAATTTTTTGTTACCCAAAGTTCAAAAGTATGGTAGAATTTTTTTTTTTTTTTTTAAGGCTTAACATGATATTTAGAAATTACTTAAACTTTTTAATAAAAGTGTTCGTTAAGCTTTAGAAGTCATCTAATTAAGTATAATGGAGTTAGTTTTTTTGTTCTTGTATGTTTGATAAACTTTCAAAACAGGAGAAAATTAGTTTTTATTTAATCAAATTTTAAATGAAAATTAGTTCAGAAGAAATCGTGTTAAAGTTAATTTATATTTTGTCAAATTCTTTTCCTAAGTTGATTAAAACTAATTTTTTATCAATTATAATATGAAACTAAATCATATTTACTCAAGTTTATACAATCAGTTTATATTTGTTTGATTATTAACCAATTCTACAATGACTAACATCGTGTAAACAACTTATAGCTAGTAGAATACAAAACGGTCAAGTTTGTAGATATTGAAATTGTTGACATGTAAATTCAATTAACCTAAGTTTAGTAACCCTAAACTACAAGTCGATAGTGTAAAGAGAGAGAAATGAAGAGAGAGAGAGAAAGGAAGAATAAGGAGACATCTGAAGTTTTTAACGTAATTTAGCCGAGTGCAATGCCTACGTCCATGGTTATGGTATTTTCTCTGTCTATTTTGGCAAAGTTTTTGTATCTGTTGGGTGTTTGATCTCTATATTTTTGCAAGGTTACATGTTCTCTCTATTTTTTCAGAGCATCTGTTTCTCTCCAAGAATCCTCCTTGTCTCAAAAAAACGGGTCCTTCATTGTACAAAGATTTCAACCCCTATTTATAGTTGTTGGGGTGTACAATCTTAACATATTCCAAAGAAGAAAAAATAATAAATTAATTGTAAGTTGATTCCTGTAAGTTGATGTCTGCAAGTTGATCCATGCAAGTTAGTCTCTCATCGGGTTTAACCACAGTAAGCATGCTTCGATCTGTGGGCTAGATCTAACGACTTGAGGTCGCAGCTGACCTTCGACCAGTAATTTAAGCTCGCGTTTGGAGACCTAATGCCTTACTTCAGCGACCTCAATCCCAATTGAGCTGGTCCTTTATTAGCTGGCCTATCTGTCAAGCTTTTACCAACCTATTTGCATGGTTCCAAAATATCCATAACATTAGCCCCTAGCTCTCAGTGCGATCTATGAACTAGGAGCTGTAGGCCAGTAGTAAAAGCTGGCGATTGCGATCTGTCATGCCGTCATTCAGACTTTTGTTCTGTCGTTTAGCCTGCTCGTACCATCATTACCATTTTTAATGTGCATATATTTCTAGAGCTGTCAACATGGCAATGTTTGAGCCCTATTATTTACTAGACCGTCAGATTAAGGGCAATTGATCAGTCTCTAAATTTATTGATGAGGCCAGGCGAGCCATACAAGGCATGAAAAACCTTTTTTCCTGTTTCTCAAAATGACTTGATGGGTGCATTGGTTGAGCCACCCAATGTTTTTGACGGTTTGGATCTTAGATGAAGTGCTATGGGGTGTGTATGGCCAGTTGCATAGGAAGTTTCCAAGGACAATTCCTCTATGAGGGTTTTGGGAAGTTTTGTATAGATTTTATTTCCTCATGGTGATGTTCATGAATTCAATTCTTTCATCTTTGTTCCTTTGCCTCCTTAGGAAGAGAATAGGGAGAAGTTTGAGAGCAACTTGGCCGATGACTAAATGATGGATGACTTGCTCGTCAAATATATCGATCCTTTAGCCCACTAGGGGTTCATCTCCTAAGAGTTAGCTTTCCTTTAGGACCATGATTACTGTAGGCTTATTTTGATCTTGTATTGTTGAACTTTCATATGTACATTCTCCTCGTTGAGGAGTCTTGTGACGAACTTTATATAATATTCCCGCTTGATTCTTCGTAGTTTTCATGGTCAAATGCTCAATAGGCTGCATATAATACCTCAACTGGCAAACCATGATTCAACAAACATTAGTCAATTTTAATATTGAGTAGGTCGCAAATGATAACTCATAGGTTAATATAAATGGACCTAAGTTAACAAATCATGACTTAAACGATATAAGTCAAGTTGAATGCCTAGTAGGTTGCATGGACGTGCCTCAGCTAGCATGAGTTGAGGTCCTAAGTAAGTCATATGAGAGTTGCACCTCAGTTAACGCGAATTAAGTGCCTAAATAGGTCGCATGAAAGTTACACCTTGGCAAGTACGAACTGAGTGCCCAGATAGGTCGCATGAAAGTTGTGCCTTAATTAGTACACCATGACAATGTATATTTATCAAGTAAGATAATGTATATTCATCAGGTTTACCATGACAATGTATATTTGTCAAACAAGACAATGTATATTCATTAGGCTGACCATAACAATGTATATTCATCAAGCAAGACAAGGTATATTCGTCAAGCAAGACAATGTATATTTGTTAGGCTGAATATCTATCAGGTCGCGCCTTAGCTTGCAAATCATGAATTTATCTAGGTTAAAATCAAGATGAATGCCTGGTAAGCCACGAACGACAATTCTTAGGTCGAGTTTGAATAGGCTTCAGCTAGCAAATCGTAACTCTTTTATTCCTAAATATAACTCGTTTCCTATATAATACTTCGTTGAAAATCTATTTAGAAATTAATAAGCATAGAGATAAAGACATAAAGATTTAAGAAGAAACTTAGGTGCTTTTATTAATTTTTGAATGATTTTACAGGATTAGAAGGGCGAACTAAAAATTCATTGATAATACGGGTGCAGATGTTCTGCATTCCAAGCTTGTGGAAATTCAGCTTATCCACATTTGCCAAGTGATAATCTCCATTGCCTAAGCATTTCTTGATTATGTATGGGCCCTCCTAGTTCAGACCTAGCATTTTATCACTAGCTTTGTGAGCTCTAGGAAGGATAAGGCACAGTACTAGATCACCAATTTTGTAGTTTCAAACTTGGACCCTTCTGTTTTAGTACCTTGCAACTCTTTGCTGATAGGTCACAATTCTTAGGTGAGCTATTTCTTTAGTCTTTTCTACGAGGTTGAGGTTTGCAGCGAGTAGCTAGTTGTTATCTTCTGGATTGAAAGTTGTTCTTCGTTACGTTGCTACCTCAAGTTCTACTAGGATCATGGCTTTAGATCCATAAACCATTGACAAGGGAGTTTCTCCTGTGGTACTGCGAGCTGTGATTTTGTAAGCCCAAAGTACCTTTTTTAACTTGTCTATCCATGCTCACTTTTTGGCCCCTAGCCTTGTCTTCAAGATCTATTTGATGATCTCCTAACTTGCCTGTTAGCTTAAGGATGGTCTACAATTGAGAAGCTTTTCTCAATTTTGAGGTTGTTATAGAACTTGATAAACTATTCACTATTAAACTGCGTCCCATTGTTAGTCACGATCTGCTGAGGGATTCCAAACCTGCAAATAATGTTAGTCCATAAAAATTTTTCAATTTTTGAAGAAGAGATTTATGCTAGTTCCTTGGCTTTTGCCCACTTGGCAAAATAATCAATAGCTATCACAGCATGTTTGCACTGCCTACGACCTGTTGGGAATGGTTCAATCAGGTCCATGTCCTAAATCGCAAAGGGCCATGGACTAACCATTTGTTGCAAGTAGCCTGGTGGAGCCTATAGAACTTTGGTTAACCTTTGGCACTTATCACATTTTCTTATGAGCTCTATGGCATCCTGTTTCATTGTAGGCCAATAAAATCCCTGCTGGAGTACCTTTTGAGCTAGAGATAGCCCCCCAGCATGATTCTCACAATAGCCAACATGAATTTCCTTTAGGATGGTATCACAATCATGGCCATCTATGCACCTTAGGAAGGGAGTTGAAAATTCTTTTTTATATAGCATGTTATCACAGATGCAATATCTGGTTGCCCAAGCTTGTAGGTGACATACTTCTAGCTTGTCTTGTGGCAGCTTGCCATCTTGCAAGTAATCTAAAATTGGACTCATCCATGAATTTTACGCTAAGACCATTGCCATCACAACATCTTTCTACTCTATGCTTGGTGATGGGAGGAATTCTCCTAAGATTGCCCCCAAGAAATCTACATCTTTGGTTGTGACCAAGCAAGCTAATGCATCCGCCTATGTGTTCTTAGCTAGCAGGATGTGATTGACTTCATATCGTTGGAAGGAGCCAAATAGTTCTTGAACCTTTTGAAGATAGATGGCCATTTTTGATCCCCTTATTTGGTATTCGGTCTATATGTGACAAATTATAAGTGGGGAGTTGCTAAATATCTTCAAGTTTTTAGCTCTTACTTCTTTTGTTAGACGAAGCCCTACCAATAATGCTTCATATTTTGCTTCATTGTGTATGGCCTAAAAATTGAATCTCAGTGTGTGGAGAATTTTGTGCTTCTTTGGGCTGATTAGAAGCACTCTTACCCCAGCTTTCTATTCGGATGAAGACCTGTTAATATACAATTCCCAGTATAGGGCCTCTAAGGTCTTTATTTCCTTTCCTGCAGGACCTGTGAATTCTACAATGAAGTTTGCCAAGGCTTGCTCTTTTATTGCTAGTCTTGGCTTATATTGAATGCTGAATTGGGCTAGCTTAACTACCCATTTGAGTAGATGACCTGAAGCATCCATCTTTTGCAGGATTTTCCTTAGTGGGAATTGTATGAGCACCTCGATGCTATATGATTGAAAATAGGGTCTCAGCTTCCTTGATGTGATCACGAGATAGTAAACAAGCTTCTCCATTAGTGAGTACCTTATCTCAGCATATAGTAATCTTTTACTTATATAGTAAACTGGAAATTGTGTTTGACCTTCTTCTCATATAAGGGCTGCACTAAGGGCGTATTAAGAATCCCCAAGCAAACAATGAGTTTCTCATTATCCCTTGGTTTGGATAATAGTGGAGCTCGACCCAAGTTGGAAGGCAACCTCACACTGCTCAGTCTATTTAAAGTGTTTTGCCTTTTTCAATGCATCAAAGAGGGGGATGCACTTGTTTGTCACTTTAGATATAAATCTACTACGTGCTGCAACTTCGCCATTAAGGCTCTAAATATTTTTGATTCCAGTAGGGGTCTTTATGTCAATAAGTGCTTTATTTTTTCAGGATTTGCCTTAATTCCCTTATTATTGATCATGAAATCGAGGAATTTTTCTGAAGCTACCCCAAACGCACATTTGTGTGGATTTAGGTTCATTTGATATTTTCTCAAAATTTCAAACATTTCTCCCAGATCATGCACATGGTTGGTGACCTGCTCAGATTTCACTAACATATCATCTACATACACCTCCATTGTTTTTCCAATCTGTTCTTTGAACTTCATGCTTACTAACTGTTGATTAGTTGCCCCTACATTTTTTAGTCTAAAGGGCATCACCTTATAACAATACAGTCCATAGTCAATAATGAATGAGGTGTGTTCTTCATCTTGTGGGTGCATGAGGATCTAAATGTATCTTACGTAGGCATCCATGAAGCTGAGAAACTAATGACCAACAGTTGCATCTACGAGCTGATCAATCCTTGGTAGGGGAAAACTATCCTTTGGACATGCTTTGTTTAGGTCCATAAAATCAATACAAGTTCTTCACTTCTCATTCTTCTTTTCATAAGCATAGGATTGGCCACCTGGGTCAGGTAGTGGGCTTCTCGAATAAACTTATTAGTTAAAAGTTTATCCACTTCTACTTTAAGAGCAATATAACGCTCAGAAGTCATGAGTCTCCTTTTTTAACACAGTGGCTTGTGCGAAGGTTGATGTTAAGCTTGTGTGACATGACCTCGGGGTCAATTCCTACCATGTCTTCATGGTTCTAGGTGAACATGTCCAAGTTTACCTTAAAGAATTTAGCTAGCTAAGTCTTTACATCTAGAGGCAAGTTCTTTCCTAGCTTGAGGCATCTCTTAGCATCTGCCTCACTAATCTGTACATCTTTGACCTCCTTTATTGGACCAGTTGCTCTTTTAGCATCAATCTCACAAAGGTCGAGGTTGACCTCTATTGTGCTTCTAACTTATTGTTCTCCTCTAGAAACCACATTAACCTTTTTTCCTTTCACTCTCAACTTAACTGCATTCTCATAGCAACGTTTAGCTAAGTACTGCTTACCTCACACGTATCTAACTCCATTGGAGGTTAGGAATTTGATAGTGAGTGTTCTGGTTAATGTGACCATATTTAGATCATTCATTGTAGGTTGCCCTAACACCACATTATATGCTGAGGAACAATCTATAATTAAAAAATCTGCTAGGATAGTAGCTTGGTGGTTTGAATCTCCAAGAGTAAGGGGAAGCTTAATCTACACCACTGGTAATTTTGCATCTCCTATGAAATCATAAAAGGGCTCTAGGAAAGGCTATTGAGTGAGTTTTAAAATGAAATTGTTACTCAAATTACACAAGTGTATGCAGTTAATTATGTAATATAGAGTGAGCGAGTATCATCTCCACAGGGATTGAATTTCATGCAACTTAATATAAAATTTCAATGGAGTAAAA
>JANHAO010008682.1:0-19038 GCA_026873985.1 Saraca asoca | reverse complement strand
TTCTTAGGGTCTAAACTAATTTATTTGAGCTGTGATTACTACATATTCAAGTTTTGTTTCAATTGGGAGCATTATACAAAATACTATAGTATTTGACCATTTTGAGCAGTTTCTATATTTTGGTCATAACTCAAGCTAAAATTATCCAATTAATATGATTCTTGTCTTTTAGGAATGCTAAGATATAGCTCTAAAATTTTCATGAAGACCTCCAGGGCTCAATCACCCAATTGGATATATGAAATTAGAGTTCAAGATAGGTCTAGAATATTATCTTAGGCAGCCTGACCTCTGAGCACTTATCATGCAATATTTGGATTATAAAAGTCTAATTGAGGTCAAACTAAGCCCAAATGGAAGGTGAGACATAAGGCCACATTTCTTATGAAAACTTCCAGAGCTAAATAGATCATTATGGGCGTGAAAAATGAGCTACAACACAAAGGTAGAATTGCTGTGAGTTGGGCCTTTGTAGAGTTTGGTTTTTAGGCTCCCAATTGACATAAAACTTAGGCCTAATGATTATTTCTTGCACTAGCTCTATACTCCATCAGAAAGTTAGGAAGAAAAAAAAAATAGCCTGCAAAAATGCACAGCAAGCAAAAGGAGTAGCAGAGAAGATGGCAGCAAGTAAAAGGGACTACACCAGCCTCCATCATTACTCCTACTCTACCAACCAACAGCTAGTTTCTTCCTCCTAGTGAGCACTCTTCAAAATGGGCAAGAGAAAGTAGTTTGAGAGGTTCCTTTCAGCAGATTTGTATTAGACATTGTTCTATTTTTTTTCTTTTCTACAATTTTCATTTTCCTTCCCTCCCCTCCATGGAAGGCTGAACATCTTGTAATCAATTCAAGGGGTTGATAACTTGAAGATTAATGTTGAGGTCTAGATATTTCATTTTGTATTCAATTTGTTGGTCATTTCTTCTCCTTTCCTCTCTGTTTTTACTATGATATCTAAATTGAATGGCTTCATTTGGTTTGGATATTAATATGACTGTTGCTTAATGATCACCTAAAGGAAAACGATAGGAAAACTAAGTAATTTATCAAGCTTTTGATGAGTTGTTTACTTGGCTGAAACCAATTGCTATGTGCTTAACTGCTAAAGGATTTATTAATTATTTCAAGGCTTCTTAATATGATTTAAGGCCAAAAAATATAATCAACAATTGAATGAATACTTAGTGATCAATGATGGATTAATCTCAACCTTAGTGACTCCCTTGGACTGGTTATTACTTGGACTCTGTTATAGTTTTCTGTCTTGCTATTTTCCTGTTAGATTAGCTGTTGTAAACTAACCCCTCTTATTTACCTCTTAATTTGATTGTTATTATTAGAAGATCCACAGGCTCGACCTGGTGTTGCTTTATACTACAAGTAGAGTAGGGTAATCCAGTTATAAATTACCAATCTGACTAGTTTCGACAGCTGATAAATCAATCGTGGATGTAGGTTCCGGTTCTGTTCAGATTTAACCGAACTACATTAAAAATGTTATCCTTCATTGTTTCTCTTCCTCTTTACCATCTTCATCTTTCATTTTTAGCCCCAAGAAGCAGCTTAAGGTGCAAGAACACATCTTAGTTGGTTGGGATTTGGTAGAACCAAATTCCACCATCTACATTTGGCGCTAGAAGGAGGGCCCCTCATCTATTTTCTGGAAAACACATCTCTACTACAACCATGGCAAGAGGGAGAGCCACTTGGAGTTCTACCACTCCAGTCATTCAATCGGTGAAAGCTTCTACAGTTGAAACTCATCGCTAACAAACGGTTGTGCCCGGGATCGAAGAGGTGTTGGCCCTTCACCAACCTCAATTGGCACTCGAGAGTATGGTAAGAGAGTTGGTTGAGACTGTTAGAGTACTGGCACAAGCACAAGCACAGGGTGCCCAAAGACAAGATGAAATTGTGTCACATCTCCAACAACTGCTAAAGAGGTCTAGAAAAAGGTTTGTGAGGACCATGATAGTCATCGACCTGGGGCCTCATAATAGACCGAAAGCTCTGGCCCCTAGTCCAAAACACGAGACTCAATCATGCAAGAAGTCCTCTAAAGGTTGAAATAGCTAGAGCAACACCCCTAATCCCAAAACCATCAAACTCGCTATGAGGAGAGATCGCCATTCTCTATGGAAATTGAAATGCAGCTTATTCCATAGAAACTTAAAGTGCCCACAATCCCACTGTACAATGGAGACAGTGACTCGTGCGATCATCTAGATGCATTCAATGTCTAGATGGATCTTTAAATAGTGGATCCTCTGGTCAAATGTCATGTTTTCCTCACCACCTTAGGAGGAATAACTTAATCCTGGTTTAGGAGCTTCCTAGTTCGAAGTATTAGTAGTTGGGAGGAATGGCAGAAAAAGTTCATTGATTATATTGGGCATTAAAGAGGTAGCTCATACCTCCGTGTCATCTTACGATGATCTTTCAGTGCAAGAACGAGTCGCTGAAAGACTATATAGCTAGGTTCAGGCATGAAGCCAACTTCATAGAGAATCCCTCAGAGGAGAGCATCTTAATAGCAATCTCAATGGGGCTCTGCAAAGATGGGAAGCTATATAAAATCCTTTATAAATCCCTAGCTCGAGACCTCACTAAATTCTATGAATGAGCCATCAAACAAATCAGGTGGGAGGAAACTTTTGGCATAGAAGAAGCCAAATATAGAGGCAAGGTGGCCAGCACTCCCTAAGGTAAGAAGAGGAACGAAGAGAATCAAGATAGCGATCCCAGTGATTAGCTCATGAAAAGAACTAGGAACATGCGACCTTAGCATCAAGGTTGCTATGAAAGTTACAGCATCCTGTCTTACACGTAAGATAGTATATTTACGATAGAAAGGAGCAAGGAAGATTTTGGAAAGCCCAGGCCTATGAGAGCCCCTAGTAGATTTTGTGCTTATCATAACGAGGTTGGGTACACCACCTCAAAATGTCGGGTGTTGAAGGACACCATAGAAGACCACATCAAAAGAAGCCATTTGTAGGATTATGTGGTAAGACCGTCTAAACAGCAAGCTCATCAAACTCAGTAGATTGAAAATCGAGAACAAGAGCCTTCCATTAGAACCATATTTTGATCCTGTAATAATCTAAGGTTTGTGATGAAAATTTGAACTCTTGATGACTGATTAAGCACTGACCAAAGAGATTATTTTACATTGATCAAATTTTACTCCTAGCCAATTGGCTGAAGCATGAGTATCAATAACATAGCAACAAGCTATCTCTTTGCTACCTCACAAAAATGTAAGTCCAAGGGTGAGATGGCCTAAGAGCCTACCTTGTCTGAGGGTGAGACAGTGAAAAACCTACCTCATAATACAAAAACTTGTCCGAGGGTGAGATGGCCTAAGAGCCTACCTCGCGACAATGAAAACAAAATTGAGGGTAAGACGTCTTAAAAGCCTACCTCATCTGAGGCCAAGATGGCAAAAAGCCTACCTTGTAAAATGAAAACTCGTCTGAGAGTGAGACGACCTAAGAGCCTACCTCACGATCATAAAAACAAAATTGAGGATGAGATAGTGAAAAGCCTACCTTGTGATACGAAAGCACATCCAAGGGTAAGATAGCGCAAAAGCCTAGCTCACGAAACAAATAAATCCGAGGGTGAGATGGCACAAAGCCTACCTGACGAAACAAACAAATTTGAGGGTGAAATGATGTAAAGCCTACCTCATGAAACAAAACATTCAAGGGTGAGATGGTGCAAAGCCTACCTCACAACACAAAACATTCGAGGGTGAGATGGCACAAAGCCTACCTCATGACACAAAAACATCTGAAGGTCAAACGACACAAAGCCTACCCCATCGTCACATTCAAAATAAATAAAACCATAACTAAATAGGGAAGAGCTAAGAGCTCACTGAAGTGTGAAGACATTGCCAAACGAATAGAGTCTAATATAGACATTCAAACTTGGCAATGAGCTGCAAGCTATGAGCTTGAAGAGGCACAAAAACACGAAGTTAAATGTGATTACACCTCTCATGCAACTAAACACTCGTAGCTCATGTGCGACTTTCAACTAGACGCAACTTACATGTGTTATGACTAAATATTGCTCATTACAGATTGTGGCAATCAGAACAAGAAGATTGACTACTAGTTGCGACTGATTATTCAGACGAAACATTTTATTGATTCACAAAAATATACATCCAACAATATACAAAATGTTCAGTACAATGCTCAAGAGCTATGAAGTAAGGTCATTCATTACAAGGCCTTATCAAACGAGGTATGCTTACATCAAAAGGGGAAATATATAAACAAAAGCAAAAAGCTTAAAGCCATTGTTGAAAGTAGAGAGCCAGTAAGGCGATCTCTCACTAGTAAGAAGACCAACCAGCTCGATTACTCCTACTTATGGCCCTCCGGTTCCTCCTTGACCCAAGACCAGCAACTCCTCTCCTAACCAAGACAATTCAAAAAGTTTTAGGAGTCTTGCTGGCAAGGATGAACCTCTCGAAAGACTCGGGAGGAAATGATCCAAGATCTGCATAAAACTTCCTAGAAGCTAGCATAAAGAGCTATCCAGGAGAGCCATATGCAATAGGCCATCCGTGCCTCCAAACCTTCTATAATAGATCATTTGTGCCTTAAAAAGCTTCACCGGAAGCCAAATTACCAAAAATATGGGAAGGCCTAACTACAGTGTCCATTAAGCTGTTCTATGAAAAAGCTAGAAGAGCTCTTCAGGCTATTTAAACTAATCTAAGTTCAGTGAAAGACCCAGCATGTAATAGGCTACCCCAAATCAAGTGGTCCAGGTAAGACGAGGCTGCCACGCTAATGGCTAGAGATCACAAACAGTGAAAAGCATGGTCTGAAGCAGAATGAAAAGATGGAAATGAAATCTAAAATGACAATACTGCAAGTAAAGACTTTGACTAAAAACATGGATAAAAGCCTCAAGAAAATTGCAACTCCCAGTTCACAAAGCGAACTGAAAGTTAGGGGGCTTATGTTATAAGCAGAAATCGGCCTTATAAAAAATAGGTCAACAAAAAGACTTGACAGAAACTAAGAGATTCAGCTTGCTAAGGGAACTTAGCACCTAGCAAGTGCCATATTGTTGGTGACGAAGCAAACCTGAAGAAATCCAGCTTACCAAGCAACTGAATACCTCGCTTGAGCTCACCTCACCAAAAAGAAGGTTTGAGCTCACAAAATGAGGACCAACAATGATGACCACAAGCCAAGAACCTTAGCTTGCGAGATCCGACCCCGAACTAGAAAGGTCACTCAGTAGGGAATAAGCACACATCATGTTTGATGAGACAAGGGTCCCACCCGCAGAAAGTAACCTACAGAAGTCATATTGCTGAAGATTATATTGTCATGTATATTTAATATTTGATGTAACAAAATAGTAACTTGTAATCATTACCTGTCACCTCTCTTCCTCTATAAAAGGGAGGAGAAGACTCTTGTAAAATAGGCTGAAGCAACCTTAGCCAACACCTTGTAACTTTTCCTTCTTAATAACAGAATCAACCATGGATGTAGGGCTGGTTCCATCTAAATTTTGCTAGACCACATTGAAAACATTGTCTTCCATTGTTTCTCTTCCTATTTACCATCTTTATCTTTCATTTTCAGCCCTAGGAAGCAACTTGAGGTGCAAGAACACATCTTAGTTGGTTGGGATTTGGCAGAACCAGATTCCATCATCAACATGATCTTTGAGACAGGCCAAGAAAATCTAGGAATCTATCGTGATGGTTTTGTATGCCAAGCATGAAAAAGGCATCACCAAGATTTTTCATATCAAAATACGTTAAAAGTATCTACTTTGTTCAAACCATAAATAGATCTTTTTAATTTACACACCAAGTGTTCATTTCCTTTCTCTTAGAAACCATCATGCTAGTTCATGCAAACAATTTTTAAGAAAGCAGTATTCAAAGAAGGCCATCTTAACATCCATCTGGTGTAGCTCTAGATTAAAGTGTGCCACCAATGCCATACTAATTCGAAACAAGTCTTTAGTTGAAATAGGTGAGAAAGTTTCTCTGTAATCAATGCATTCTTTCTAAATGTAGCCATTTTCTACAATTTGCCCTTATACCTTTCACTTTCCCCTTTAGCATCTAGTTTGGTCATAAAAACCTATTTCCACCCAACAAGCTTGCAACTAGTAGGTAATTCTGTTAGATCCCAAACATCATTTTGGTGCATCGAAAACAATTCACCCTTCATAATTTTCATCCATTCCAAAGAATTATGACTTCAAATGGTTCCTTAAAAATTAGTGGGATCATTATCATCATTGACATCAAACTCATGCTACTGCAAGTATATCACATAATCACTTGTGATTGTTAGTTTGCCAGTGCTCTAGGATCTCCTCTAGGTTACCTCTTCATTGATAGGATTTTGTTCCTTTTCTTCAACCAACGAGGCACTTGACTGTCCAGCTTCTGCCATTGGTTCTACTGTTAGTTCTAACATCTATTGTATGGCATCATTTTTTGGATTAGCATGAAACATTTCAATTAGTGAAGTTGCTAGTGGAATAACGACTTGTTCCTCCCAACAATAGATGTCATGTGGTTCTTCACTCCCACTTTCCAAATAGTCCTTAAAAATATATAGTATAATCTAGCTCAATCACCCTGGTGCTATTGTTAAATAGTAAAATTTGCTACCTCTTGATCTACTATAATATTCACTGAAGTAACCACTAATAGTTTTTGGATTAGGCTTCTTTGTAAATAGATTATATATCTTCACTTTTAGCCTTGCAACCTTAAACATGGAAATGCCTAAAACTATGCTTTTGTAAACAGATTATATAGCTTCACTTTTAGCCTTGCAACCTTAAACATGGAAATGCCTAAAACTACGCTTTTTCCCATATAACAATTTATATAGGGTTTTAGGTATAGACTTATTAGGGACTTAATTCAAAACATATGCAACGATCTTTAAAGCAATGGCCCATAGAAATTTTGGTAAAGTGGAATTCAACAATATACATCTCACAAAGTTTATGACCATGAGGTTCCTCCTTTTTGCAATTTCATTTTGTTTAGGCATTTCAAGCATAGTGTAACTAGCCTTATCTCCACAGTCTTGGAGATATCTCACTAAAGGACTAGGATTCCTACCAGTTTGATTGTACCTACCATAAAACTCATCACCTCTATTAAAATTTATGCACTTAATTTTTTTTCTCATTTTTGAGTTCAATTGTAGTCTTGAGCACTTTGAAAGCATTTAAGGATTTCAACCTTAAATGAAGAGTTTCACCCAGCCAAATCTTGAGTAATCATTGATGAAGGTGATGGGGTACCTATATCTACCTATAGTGCTCAGGATCATTGGTCCATTAACATTAGTATGTATTAACTCCAAAACATCTTTTCTTCTAGTTCTCTTTCCTTTTTCTAGCTCTAGTAGGGAGTTTTCCCTTGATGCAATCAACACGCATGCCAAGATAAGAGAATTCCAAGTCATGAAGAATTCCTTTTTTACCAATCTTTCTATCCTTTTTTGGAGATATGACCTAGATGCCAATGCCATAGCATCAAAGATCTCTCATCAATTCTACCCATTTGGTTTCTAACCATAACATTTATAGAACAAGTTATCACTTTCATTTCCCAAATGGAAATTGTATTCATAAGTCTAAAGCAACAATTAAAATTCAATACCTTCTCATGGAAGGTATATAAATAGTGTCACTTAACTCTAAAGTATGACTACAAGATAAACTTAAGGCTACTACTCCTATGTGCTCTTTTTTTTTTCACTTTTCTCCATTTCCAATCTAATTATTAGTTCTTCATCACTTGACTTCCTCTTATGTCTTAGCACTTGTAATGAATTTGTAACATAAATGATTGCACCAATGTCTAACTATCAGGTGTTTGACAGAATGTCCACAATATTAGACTCAAAACATACAAAAGCTAGAGGCACACCTGCTTATTCATCTCAATCCATTTCATAAGCTTATAAGAGAATACCTTCTTATATTCATACTTCTTACAATATCTAAAGTTCCCTTTTGAACACAAGCTTCTTTGGTTTATAGTATTGTGCATTCATGTTAGCCTTTTTCTTCTCAATATTAGGTTTCCTTTTGGTTATCTTTCGAATGTCACTTATTTCCATACTCATCACTTGATTTATGTGAAACAAAGTGAGCACTATGAATCTTTCATTTCTTCATGTGATCTTTCACTTAACTAATAATTGACATCATTTCAATGATAATCTTTTCACACCCTTCTCGATATAATATGATTTGAGAACATAATATTGAGTAAGAAGAGACTCTATAGCTCATTAGATCAAATAACTATCTCTTATGTCTTTTTTCATGACCTTCAACTAATTATAGTAGGGCACCAACTTTATGATATGCTCACAATTTCCACTAACACCATCATAAGTAGTCTTCTCCAGCAATGAGAGGTAATGTTAGTTCTTTAGCCTTATTGAACTTTACAAATTTTTCTACCATAGAGCCTATAAAAGCTTTGGCATTAGAGAGTTAGCAATGCTTCACCTGATGGTCTTATCTATGATATAAATCATAACCATCAAACACATCTATTAGAGTGTGTCCACTTGTAATGAAAAGCCCTTTCTTAGCAGTAGAGTTATCATTAATCACCACCTCTTCCTTACTTAATTCCAAATCCTAGTAGGTGATTGCTAAATATAATTTTAATGATTTATCTCACTCTTCATAATTGGTCCCAATCACCGTTTTCATGGAAGTTAGTTGCATAGGCAACAAAATTAAGGAAACAACAATTTATGAAATTAATCATAAATTTTCAAGATCCATATTTAACATAGTCATACTATAATATTTCCTTAATAATTATGCAATTCCTAATAAGTATCATACAACAAAACCTAAGACCAATTGGCTATTTAAGATTCTATAATGTAATACAAGGATCGAATATAACATTCCTAAAACTATACACCAATAGGTATTTAGAATTTTAGAAACACAATACTCAACCCTAACACACATACTATCACAAAAAACTACATTAATAATATCATACTGATAGGGTACATATATTATTGACATAACACTCTCCTTGACATCGAACCAAATAATCTAATTTTCAGAAGAATTTCATGCAATTGGTCCCATGATAGGTGGGAACATAATTGCATAAAATTTTATGGCATAATATGAATAATATATAATTGCTACTTAATAATTCCACACAGACACATAGATACACACACACGCACACACACACACACACATATTCATGTAAAATTAATTCAGCACACAAATAGCTATACATCATAATGGAAAAAAAATCATATAGTAGCTTAACATGTCAAAAATATATGATGAAATTGTCAGGGCCAAAAAACAACATATTAATATTCAAATAAATTGGGTAACATATAAATGAATAATTTTTATATTTTATTAGCTTTGTACTTTGTTGATGGTTTATAGTTAAGGGTTCAGCTTTTTTTGTCATTTTTGTTTCTTAGTTTATTTATCAGGAATGATTTTGGTTGTGGTTTGCTGGTCATGCCCTATTTCTGACTAGCTTCTAAAAAAATAAACGAAAAGGGTTGAAAGTTTACTAGTTACTAGTTGCACCCATTATCTACCTCTTGTTATCTTGTTTAAGCTTCTACGATATATTCTTGTGACATAAATTTGGGTAGATAGCCTTCACATCACCGTCATGACATGATAGTGTTAGTAATCTTGCTACAATATATATTTGATCATCAAATCAAGATAGTTTATTGATGAAATAATTTAATATTATTTATATATCTAATGTATGTGACAATATAAAATTGCACCACTTGATCAAAGTGGACAATAATTAGCAATTTACCTTTGAATAAACCTTCCTTGTTCTTGATGGCATTATTACATTGATTTATCATATTCATTATATTGTTTTGTTATATATATATATATATATATATTGCATGCTCAACTTATTCCACCTATAAATTGACAGTTTTATTTTGAAGAATCCTTCCTTGTTATATTTATGTTGATATACCATTTTATAATTTAGTCATGAATTATTATTAGATGATGGCACATTCCCTAAATTATTATTTTGTAAGGTTAAATTCTTTTTCTTTTTCCTTTTAAATAGGCATAATGATCCTTCTCATCATAGTGAGAAGAGCATGAGAGTGTTACACTTATGAAGGAGATAGCCTTAATGCATAGTGGAGGAGAGAAGATGACAGTTGAGTTTAATGCTAAAAGTCAAGCAATTGAAGCTTAGTCATCCAAATATAAGAGCTACATTAGAATGTTGCCACACACCAAAGTGCCAATCAATATTGAGCACTAGAAAGAAGTACCAAAAGACTTCAAGGAGAACATTTGCCAGGATGTCTTGGTATATATTACTTATCTCCAATTTGTGTTTAAGATTCATATAACTATATTCTTAGAATAATTGTTTATAAGTGTAATCTATATGTTTATTATTTTGTAGACCACCTTTGATGTGGATATAAGGAGGAGAAAAGGAGTCTTAAAACATGCTAGGGAGATATGGAAAGACTTCAAGAACAAATTGACAAGGGATTACATCATTGTCAAGAGGAAGGGTTATGAAAATCCCCTTAAAAAATATAACTTCCTTGATTAACAAGTGTAGGATGGTTTTATGGAGCCACACCAATCAGAGGCTTTTTAAGTAAATTTGGTCATCTTACCTTATATTTTTTTAACTACTATGAGTAATTTGACTATTTTATTAACTATTTTTTTTGTCAATAAGATACGAGTGCAGCCAAAAAGGAGAGACAAACAAAAAATAATTATAAGTATAGGTTGTCTCATGGAGGATATGTGAAGCTAGAGCAAGCTTTAATGAAAGAAAAGCTTGCAAAACAACAAGTGTCTAATCAATCTTATTCACAAGTAATTTCCATATCTTGACATGAATTATGGGAAACAACAAAGGTTGACAGAAAGGGTAAATATATGATCAAAGAGAGCCAAATAGTTGCCTAAGAAAATTATGAGTAATTTGGAAGTGTTAATTGCTTAATTGTGTGTCACAAGATTCTTTCATATAGTAATCTAATATTCCATCTGAAAGGATGGACATATTAATAGTTATATTGTTAACTCAAGAGCATCATTGTTGTGTTATGAGGTTGGAAAAGGAGTAGGTCTTACGACCTATTTTAAAGGATCATCACTTTTTGTGAAGGATCTTATTGCAGAGATTACTGCTTGAGTGACACAGGAAGTGAGAGAAGAGACCTAAGCCAAGATGGAAGAACTCTTTGATTGACAGATGGTGACCTACCTTCTGAAGATGGACAAGCAGCCACTCATTAATCCAAGGCTCGTAAATAATGAGGTAGAGATGTGCCTTCATCCCTCATCTAGCAGCATACAAGCAGTTTCTAATATTTTCTATAAAAAATAGTATTGTAATTTTTTCAATTTGGTTTTTTTATCGATACAAGAAGGAGCCAAATGTTAGCTAGCTCTAATGCCCAAGGATTGTTTAGTGGCAAATAGGAAGGTTTCCATAGTCGCACCTTCCATTGTTAAGAACTATCAAGCAATCAAGCGAAGGTAATTGTTGACACCCCTATTGGATAAGACAACAAAACTGTCGATGCCAATTAATGAACTTAGGATAATGGTCCAAGTCCTTAAGGCATACATCACAGGGCTGGAGAGTTTGATCATTTTGGCTACAAAGGTATCATTTTCTATATAATTAACAATTTTTTAAAAGACCTAAATTTACTATATTTCTAATATCTAAATTTCATAATTTTATGTATGTTTATTAGGCATCTCACCAAGAAAAGTGTGAGCAGAAAGGGGAAGAGGCCAGAGAGGTTGATAGTAAGTAGACAAAGGAATCAATGACTTAATTAACTCGATCGACTAAGCCCCAAGAGATACTTGCTATAGAAACAGGAAAAATGTTATTTGTTGTAGCTAAGAAGATGGCCAATGATGATTTCATCCAAATTCATATGGATGCCAAGATCGTGGGAAATGAATGTGAAATTTTTTTTACTATGGATAACATCTTGCAATTCTTAGCCATGGAAAAGATAAATATATCTTTCGTCCAACTTTCATTTCATAATTATTTATATAATATAGTTTAAAGTGTTTTGTTTTATTTCCTTGTAAAGGCTTTTGTATCATGACTATGAGACAAAAGGACTGGATTCCTATAGATTCCTATATTCATAGTTAACTGCACTGGTAGGCTCCACCTTTAGCAAAAGAACAAATTACATCTTAGAAGTCCAAAAGTAGCAATGTGTTCTTGCATTATTTATCGAGGTGTAAGTATCTAATTATTACAATGGATAAGCATTTAGTTTATCATATTACTTATTTGATATTTTGTTATTATAGACATCATTGGATGCTATGCACGATTTATGCAAAGAGAAATGTGGTGTACTAGCTTGATCCCTTGGGACATCCACCATGCAAGGATATCTAGAACTTAGTTAACTCGTGCGTTGATTTTTAAATTAAAATCTAGTTTTGAGATTTATATTATATATGATTTTCTTTATTAATATACTAGTTTCTTACATGAATTTGATTAAACAAATATCTTAAGAAAAATTGAAAAGTAAGTTTTTATGATCATCTCGAACACGTTTTATAATAATCAAAATAATTTCAATAATTGAAATAATTATTTGAGTACATATTTGATTTGTTGTAGTGTCGTATTCAACAAGGAAATGTGGAGTGTGGATACTCTATACCGAGGTATATGAGTGACATAATTACTCAAATAATGGAAGACTAAGATCCACAAAAGGTAATAAAATATTTCACTCTTAAGAACCAATAGTTTGATTTGAATCTTTTGAGATTTCAATTTTTTTTTTGTATTTTTGTATAAACTGTTATGTCCTTACTCCATGACTATTTGTAGTGTAGAAAGTGTAGTAAAAGCCAGAGTAATAATACTTTTCAATTATGTTGTTTAGAATTCTTGTCTTTAGTTTTTTTTAAAATTAGTTTCAAATGATGATTTAGGGAAATTGGGATGTTAGCAATCTTCTTTTCTCTCATTCTATTACACTAATAGTGAAGGAACTCATTTTTGTGAAAAATGACCAAGAATAAGAACTAAAAGTGTAGTGGTATTTCTATGTATTGTTATGAACATATAACTCAAATTAATGTTAGTTTTGTATAAACTTGCAATACTTTGGAGGGGATGCCAGTCCTTACACTCAAACAAAAATTGACCACATTCGAGATCAATGGCCTGAATTTGTCCTACTAATCAACTCGGTTGAATAATTGTAATGGATTGTAAAGTATTGAATTTTTTGTAATCTATTGAAAATGTCTAATTTTTTTTTTCAATAGACCAGTTAAGAGAAGCAACATCAGCTTTTTAACTAAAACTAATGTCCTTAATTCCTTACCCATCAATTCAAGTATATTACCTGACATTCAAAATGAAAATACTAGAAGTAATATTACAATCTAGTTTTTTTTTTTTAAAAAAATACAAGTTAAGAGAAACGACATTGATGTTTTTAACAAAAATTCACATTTGGATTCTCCTCACATTTTAATTAGATGTAATATCTAATGTCCTTTTTTAAAATATATATATATATATATGAGTTGAGAGAAAACACATCAGTATTTTAACGAAAATTGATGTCTAAATTCTCCATACATTTAAAATATTTAACTTTTTGTCCGAGTTTTACTCGAATTATTTTATCTAATTTTATTTATGAATAAGATTATTTTCTAATCATTTATTTTTTTTCTATTCCCAAATGAAATATTTCCATTTTACTAAGATTATAGAATAATTCAAGAATTTAAATTTTATTAAATTGGAAAAAAATAATTCAAAATTTTAAGTATTATTTAATGGACAAAATAATTCAAAAAATAATTAGTCGTTGGAAAATTTATTTATGAAAATTGCAATATATTATCTAAAAAACAAAGTAGGGATAAATAATTCAAAATAATTAAGATGTAATGGTGGGTAATACATGTGTAAATAAAAATTAAAACATTGGTTCTTACCAAAAACAAGACATCGAAAGTCTGCCATTTATAAAAGTTTTTATAGATCTAACTATCATTTTCACTCTTTTGCTGGTTTGGAATCCAAGCTGTCTCCCCCTCTATCACCCTCTCACTCTCCTATTGACCACAAAAGCCTAACTCACTCTCACTCTCCCTTTCTTAGTGGTTTGAATAGATCTTCTTCATTTCACTCTCTCTATTTCTAGGTAACTACTCTTCTTTTTTAATTTTATTAGTGATTGAGTTCAGGTCAAACTACAAAAACTAGCGATTAATTTCAATGTATTAACAATAGAAACTAGGGGGTTTAGAGATTAACTAATTAGGAATTAAAATTAAACAAATACTAATAGCAAAGCAAATAGATAAAAAAATAAAAAGGGAAATTTTAATCCATGGGCTCTTGCAATCAATTCTATAACTAATAATTGACACAAAGATTTCATTCACTCTTTAACCACTTAGCCAAGAATCTAATTAAACTCATCACCTGATCAATTCTTGCTAATTTCTCTCTAAATTGGCCAACCAAGCTAGCACCCCGATTAACCCTTATTGTTGAATCAATTGAAACCCAACACCTCAACTGATTCACTATAGCATGAAGTTTGAAAATAAAAAGGCTATTTAATCAATTTACCCCAATAGAAAATCAATTAATTACAACCAAATCTCTAGGATAATTGACCCCTATATGCGCACAATCAAAAACCCTATTACTATCCAAACCAAATCAGCCATAAACAACAACATTGCTTACAGATATTCAACTAGCAGTAAATTACAATAAACAATTAATTAACTGGTTATCTTAACTAATCATCCAAAGGAATCATAAGTATTAAAATAAAGAATCAAGAAAATCAAACTAGGAACAAATTAATAATAGAAGCAAGTTTCACAATCAACAAGCAAATTAATGCAGAATTTCCCTTAAATTGGAAAAGAAGTTTAGCTTTATATTAATGTAAAAATAAAATCAAAAAATAAAAGAGAAGAGAAAACCTAATTACGATTAGTGTTCTTGCCCTAGTAGAGCTCCTCCTCTTCACAATAACAGAGAAAAATAAAATAAATTTAAAAGTTATTACAATCATGGCTCAGTTAAGCTTTTATAAGAGCTCAGAACATTAACTCTACTTGGGTTACTGATTAGGATTTGAAGGAGGTTCAATTGGATGTGGGTTTCTTCACATGAAATGTATGTCCATCTTGACCTTGCTAAACAATTCGATCAGGGCAAAAATTAAGATAGTCTTTTAGAGCAGTCTAACCCATTATAGAATTTGTAATTTAAGTCCATAGCTTAGAAACTTAATTAAAATAATGTATTTTAACCTCATGCACTGTAGGAAAGTTATGGGTATAGATCTTAGCTATCATATGGACTTGAGTTTGAACTGAAATGAGGGATGGAGTTGTAATTATGATTAAAATACTAAAACTTGCTCTGGGTTGTATGACAACATTTTGTTTCAATTCCTATGCTTAATTTGGCCTCCAGAATGGCTAAACTAGGCTTTGGAGTCTACATGACATTTTTAGAACTTTCTCTTAGATTTCCAAAGGGATATGAATCACCCAAAACTGAACTCTAGAACTCAAGATACACCTAATTTGAAACAATCTGAAATAGTATCAAATTACTAAATTAATCCAATAAAGCTCAAAACTAACCAAACAATAAAACTAATTGCAAGTATCTAATTAAGCACAAAAACATGACAAAAGACTAAGTATAGAAGGGATATAAATTATCTATAAATTGTGTTCATCAAGTTCCCACACATTTAGCTCTTGAACCTCCTCAGGCAACACATAAAAACAAAACTAAACTAGAATCAAAACAAAGACTTTAAAACTAAACTATCAACATGATGAGAATGCAAAATCAAAAGCAAGGAAACAACAAAAATTTCAAGGGAAATTGCATCTCATGAAGCACATTCTTGACAACTCAGAACTTAAAATTGACTAGTAAAGCAATTTTATTCAAAAGTTAAGTAAATCAACTTGATAGACCCTCATAAAGTAAGCTCTCCATGCAAATCTCTTCATGTTTAAGATGAGAAAGTGTTTCACTCAATTTCAATTCATGAAAATGTGCTACCATAAGCTTCCTTATCATCTAATCTCCATAACTCAAATCACATGCCTAGCGCAAATCAAAAGGACTTCACAAGGTTTTAATGTAGTCAAAGGAAAAGGGAGGAATGGAATGATATGGATATGAAAATCGAAACCAAAGAGACTAATAGAGTACTGTTGTATAGATTCAAACAAGCAAATGAGCAATTAAAACCAGAATCTACATCATAAATTTTCACATTTCTCACTTTCTTTTTCTCTTTCATTTTTTAATTTTTTTCACTTTTTCTTTTTACAAATTTTCTTTTTTCCTTTCAAATTCAATCAAAAAATTTTTTCTTGCTTTCTTTCTCTTTGATTGTATTGAGCTTTTTTTTTTCTTCTTTTTTTCCTCTTTTCTTTTCTTAACCATTGAAATGAATCACAATTTGCCTTTTCATCAAACAATTAGCACACTCCCACACTTATTCAAGAATCCATCCCACTAATGGATTAAATGCTCTACTAATCCCTAAGGTTAGGAAAAGGCAAAGATATTCAAGGCTTAGCTTTTTAATTAGCTATATGACAAGAAAAAGGTTAATTAAGCTTAAAGATGCTTAACAATGGCACATTGCAAGGTTGGCTAAAAGGGCAAAAGTAGCTCAATCAAAGTATATCTTAATCATATTCATACAAGCATGTTCCAATGTAATCTCAAAAGGATTTTTAGAGCAACAATTTCATGGAAGATTATTTACACACAAGAAAGAAGAGGAACCTGATAAAAATGATGAAGATTAGCTTAAAATCTTACAAGCTATATGTCTACCAAAAATCAATTTACAAACACTTCAATTTCCATTACTATGCTAATCAAATTCAAGGATCAAGAGGTAAGACAATTTATCCAATCATGATATGCAACCATCAAAATCAATTACAACCTACTCAAGTTTTAAACAAACTCATCATCAATGAAAAACACCTAAATGAACAAAAGAAATAGAATTTTTTTTATACAAATAAAGCAATCTTAAAATCTCCCCCACACTTAAATTTTATATTGTCCTTAATGTAAGAACAAAATCATCAACAAAAGAATAGACAATTAAAATAAAAGAGAAAGGGAAAAAGAGTAAAATGCTTAGGTTACCTCCCAAGAAGTGTGCTTGTTTAACGTTGTTGGCTCAATGGTCCATTATTTCTTCTCTCAACTAGGCCATGAATTCTTGTAGCCACAAAATTTGACTGCCACATATGAACTCCTAAACCCATCTCCAGATGCGTGAAGCTCTTGCTAATACCAACTGCCACTTTTGATTTACCCTTGCCAATTAATTTAGGAACATCTTACACTATGGTATTAATAGTATCAACACAACATAGGGAATAATCATCAGGATAGTATTCTATAGCCTCATCAAAGATATTGTATTTTATGGTATAACCATCAAATTCTATGATAAGAGAACCATCAATTTTGATCATAGATGTTTTAAACAAGATCTTCCTAGAATGATAGGAGCTGAGTTGTTTGAGGGATCATTAGGCATTTTCAAAATGTAAAAATCTATAAGGAAGATAAAGGCATCTACCTACACCAAAACATCCTCAAGCATTTTTACAAGAATAACATTAGACCTATTTTGAAGATGCATAGACATAATAAGGCATAACATAAAGGATGCATATAAGTCTAGCATGGCATGTGTGAAATAATTCTTATCAAAAGCATATGGAATTGTGAAAGAACCTGGATCCTTGCATTTTGGTGGAAGCTTGTTTTGAATGATAGCAAAACCATTTTCCCCCACTTTGATTTTCTCAATGCCCTTTAATTTCATTTTGGTGGTACATAGCTCTTTAAGAAACTTTGCATATTGAGGAATTTGTTTAATCACATCCAACAGTGGTATGTTCATTTCCATTTTCCTAAAAGTTTCCAAGATATTTTTCTCCTACTTTTCTTTGTTGTGCTTCACCAATCTACTTGGTGAGGGATGGGTGGGAAAACTATAACTGATTAAGAACCTCCTTTTTGTTAAGTGGGTTCTACCTCTTTTTGTTCTATAATTTTTTTTACTATTACTGGACTAAAGCTAATTATTTTGGAGATGTAGTCTATACCTTTTTGCCATTCCTTAGTTGTATTGCACTCGTATCCTATCTAGGATTTTTAACTATCTAAAAGGGTAATTTGCCTACAACTTGTTTTTCTAAATTTTTCATTCTTGTTTCTAATTTAAAAAATTTGGCATTAATATCCTACTTTAACTACTGTATGTTATTTGTGATTTGTTGATAGAATTGTAGGTTGTTCTAAACCATGGTTTTATTCAAGTATTCTAAGGCTTTTATGGAGATGGACTCTAATTTTGTTGTGTCTGGTTTTGAAATGGAGCTTACTGAAAGGTAGTCTGCTACCTAACCTGATTTTTATAACTCAAGTTGGGTGGTTTCTCCTACAATTGGTTTTTGTTGTGTTGAAATATGGATTGTATGCCTATTGTGTTTGTATTTGAAATCCTTTATTATTTTCTAGAAATCTACCCATTGCATGAACTTGCTTAAAGGGATCAACCTCCTGGAAAAAGCTAGGACATGTCTTAGTATTATATAAAGGGACTAAGCAAATCCCATACAATGTTGTTATTTGCCTTTGCCTTTTGGTCTGTGATATTTGTTGAACCAAGTGAGATCAATAATTTGTCTTTTAAGATTAGAAGTGTTTATCTCATTGACCATTTTCACTACATAATGTATTATGTTGCCAAACTATTGTGAATTAGCTGTCATGTTTAATATGAGCATTCTCACATCATTCGGGGTTTTGTCTACTGAAGTTTCTCTACTTACAGCATCTATCATACTTTTGTCCATAGGGAGGAGACCTTCATAGAAGTA
>JANHAO010008681.1:0-19053 GCA_026873985.1 Saraca asoca | reverse complement strand
CGGGCAGCCTGACCTTCATGCCTTCAGCAGACCATATCTTGAGTTATAGAGATCCAAATGAGCTGAAACTAAGCCCAAATGGAAGCTAAGACATAATGTCACAATTTCATGAAGGCTTCCTGAGTTGAAAATGGAAATATGGGCATTAAATATTGGCTGCAACCCGAAGGCAGATCTGCAGAAACTGGGCTGATGCAGAATGGCTTTTAAAGCCTGAAATTTACATGGATCCAAAGCCCATTGCACCACCCTTTACTCCAACCTGAAAGCAGCCAGCTGGACATATAAAAGAAGATGAAAAAGGGAAGGAATGCAGTCTACCAAAAGCCTCCAACACGCTAGGGCAGAGCAGCCAACTTAGACAGCTACTTGCTAGCTACCTCACACAGATATAGGATCTGCTCCTTAAGCGAGTAGGTCATTTTTGTGGAGTACACAGGTATACAAATGGTGGAGATTGATGGCAATCGATAGGAATACATTTTGCATATGTATGATTCCTGGTACCCAATAGGATAGGGATTGTTTAGTTTGGGCCACTGTTTTATTTTTGTTATATATTGTATAGGATATATTGGGCTTCTAGCCCTTTTTTGTATATGTAGGCCTTGTGCTCAGATGTTTGAAAAATAGCAAAAATTTTGTCAGATTTTTGATAGAATTGTCATGTCGATGTTTAAACATGTATTTATAAAATTGTGAATATTCAGTATATTTTGCATTGTCAGGCTTGTGGGAGGTTTCTTATAGATGACCTCCTACGTTGGTCACGTTCCATGGGTTGGGGCATGACAAAAATCAAAGGATTTCAATCAATAAACCTAATATAATTCACAAGAAATGTATGAAGCTCTCACTTTGACAACAGGAAACAAGTAGATCAAACAAATCTTACAAGGATCTCCAACACTCTTCAAGAATAAGAAAGAAGAGCATATTAGCTTCTTAATTTTTTTTTTCAAGGATTTCTCTCCTTAACTAATCATAAGCTAAATATGACAAATTCAAGCTTTAAAATCACCAAAAAATTGTATGGGTTCATGGGCTGAATACTAATATGAATAGTGATTGTTAGCTTTAAAAATTCATAACTTAGATTTTACTCTATGAATCAACATGGTTTTGGTATTGAATTATAGAGGAAGAAGAGAGAAATCAATAGTAAAAATTTAGGAAATCATCATGGAGAGATGAGAGACTTACTTGAAAAGAGAGGATATGTTGTAGAGAGAGAATGTGTGTGTAACTTATTGTGGAAGATGAGTTGCATGGATTGTAATAGGAAAATGGCTTAAGGGATAAAAAGGCAATTGGCCTCTTGAGGGTAAAATGGAAAAATTTATGCCCTTTGTTTTTTGACTTCAATTATCTCTATTTTCTCTTTTAAAAACTTATTCTATTTCCTTGAATTTGATTGCAAAATTAAAATACTCACGGATTGCTATCGTTCATGAAATTTTAACATGAATTAGTTAAATTAATTATTTTTATAACGACTATAATTTTACTCTCATTGGATACCCATGACCCTAGTTTCCATCTTTTCGAAGTCTTATGTAAATTAAATTATGAAAAGACAAATTTTATTTTCTAAACATCCAGAATGAAAAGTTCGGTTGCCTAAAAATTCCTAAAATTTATATAATTTATTTCTACCATATCTAGATTTCTTGTAACCTAAAATTATAGTTTCAAAATTCTCAAAAATTTCAAATTTACCCTTTTGGATTTTTTTGAAAAGCTATTTTATTATCAAAATTAATTTTAGAAAATTCGGAGTGTTACAAAATTAATGTGAGAAAAAGTAAAGAAATACTTCAGCAAAAAAAAATTAAATGTAATTAGCTTTCTATTTTCGAAAATATGGGAGAAAGATTAATGAGAATTCCATTAAAGGATTAATTAAACCTTAATTAATGATATTTAGATAAATTAACAAATTGAAAAATAATACACAAATAATAGTAGGAAGAAAGAAATTACTGATAGAATTGTGAAAAAACAATGAAAAGGAAACAATTCCTAACAGAAATATTTGAGAAAAAATTATTTTAACCAGAAGAAAAAAAATTAAATGTAATTAGCTTTCTGTTTTTAAGAATGTGTGAGTAACATAAATGATAATTCTATTAAAAGATTTATGAAACCTTAATCAATAATATTAAGATAAACTAATTGTTAATGATGAAATCTGATTATGCCAAGATTCTAGCCAACAAATATAGTTCTTGAACCCAAAACTGCTTTCTGGTTTACGAAATGTGAGGAAGGGAAGAAGAAGGAGAAGATGGAAAAGATGAGAGACAATGGAACTCAGTGTTTTAACGTAGTTGGACTAAATTCAGACGGCATCGGACCTTACGTCCATAATAGCTTTGTATTGATCTTTAGAAAATTTTACAGAGTATTGGCTAATCTCCTTTTGCCTCTCTCCTTACAAGAGTTTTCCTCTTCCTTTTATAGAGGAAGGAAGGTTACATGTAATGATTACAAGTTGTAATTCTGTTACATTAAGCATTAAATATACAAGATAATATAATCTCCTACAATCTAGCTTCTACAGGTTACTTTCTATGGGTGGGCCCTCTCTAATCGGCTAGAATACAGACTTGACATGGGCCTGTTTGGAACTCCTTCTCACAGAGCCCTCGGCCTCAGGGGAATGCTTGGCTTTTACGAACTAGAATCCTTGGTGGAAGGTCGCTATTGTTCTATGAGCAGTGAGGACGAGCTCGAGGTCGGGAGGTGAGCTCGATCTTTGTGCTAGCTGAGACTTAGCGAGTTGGGACAATTTATCGAACTCACGAGTCGGGACCTCGTATACTTGTCCCTAGTGAGCTGAACATCCTTTGGACTTAATTTCTACCGAGCTTTCAGTCTGCCTGGAAGAGACCAATTTTCACCTATATCATAAGTCCCCCAAATCTCAGTTCGCTTCGTAGACTGGGAGTTGCAGCTTTTGCTATTTTAGTAAAGGTCTTTTGTTCTGCTGTGTTATTACTTCGGGCTTTCAATCTTTCACTTCACCTGATCTTGGCCATACTTCTTTTTTTGACCTTGCCTTCTACCTGTTGGTGTGGCAATCTAGTTTTCTTAAGACCGTTCGATCAAGCACGATCTTTTATCCACTAGGTCATTTGTTGAACTCAAATTAGTTTATAAAGCCTGAGGAGCTCTTCTTGTTTTTTCATGATTAGACAGAAGTATCAGCTAAGCCCCCTGAATATCTTTGCTAGTTCAGCTTCTGGTGAAGCGCTAAGGTGTGGATGGTCTTTTGCATGGGGCTTTGAGGTGTGGATAGCCTTCTGCACATGGCTCCCGTGTATAGCTCTTTATGCTAGCCATGGGGGAGGTCTTGTGTAGATCTTGGATTATTTCTTCATGACTTTATCGTGATCTTAGGCCCTGCTAGCCAGACTCTTGGCACCTTTTTGAATTGCACGAGGTCTGGTCCATAAGGAATTGCTGGCTTAAGAGGGATATAAGCTGGAGCAGTTGGGCCCGTCGGTCTCCCTACTGGTGGTAGCTGGCTTTTTGTTTTCATTTTCAGCCTTAGGCTCTTTTAGCTTTTGTTTCTGTATTTCCCTCATCTGATGTAATTTTACATTATTGAATGAGGCCTTTTGTATGACCTTTTCTATATAGCTTCTTGGATGTTGTACCAAATTCTTTATATATTGTTGGATGTATATTTCTGTAGATCAATGAAATGTCTTTCTGACCAATCGACCATATCTTTAGTTTATAGCTGATCTTGTCGTTTGATTGCCCTATTTTGTAACGAGCAATAGTCAGGATGCATGTAAGCTACATTTGACAAGAGATCGCATGCGAGCTACGATCTTTCGACTATATGATAGCTATGGATATCTAACCGCATGAGAGCTACAGTAGATCTATTTTAGCGTCCTCACACTACGGCGAGCTCCTAGCTCGTTTAATAGTAGTTTTGTCTATTTTGCATGTGTTGATGGGGTAGGCTTCGTGTCGTCTCACCCCCAGACGTGTTTTCGTGATTTGATTTCGTGTGGTACATTTTGCATCGTCTCACCCTTGGATGCACTTCTTATCATGAGGTAGGCTTTGTGCCGTCTCTCCCTTGGATGTGTTTCTTATCACGAGGTAGGCTTTGCACCGTCTCACCCTCGGATGTGTCTCTTATCGCGAGGTAGGCTTCGTACCGTCTCAACCTCAGATGTGTTTCTTATTGCGAGGTAGGCTTCGCGCCGTCTTAACCTCAGATGTGTTTCTTATCACGAGGTAGGCTTCGCGTTGTCTCACCCTCGAATGTATTTCTCATCGTGAGGTAGGCTTTGTGCCGTCTCACCCTCGGATGTGTTTCTTATCATGAGGCAGGCTTTACACTGTTGCACCCTCAGATGTGTTTTTTCTTTAGTAGTGAGATGATAGCTCTTTGATATTTTTATGGCATTTTCGTGTTTTAGCCAATCAGACAAGAATAAAATCAGATCAACAAAGTATAGCTTTCTTTTTGTGCAGTGTTTTGCTGGGGATCATCAGTTAGCAAAAGTTCATAATTCTATCATTAATATCAAAATATTGCAGGATCAGAATATGGTTCTGATGGAAAGCTTTGGCTCTCGATCAACTACTCGCTGAGTTTGTTAAGCTCGCTACTCTGATGGTCTCACCACATAATCCTGTAAATGACCTCTTTTGATGAGATCTTCTATGGCATCCTTTAGCACCCAACATTCCAAGGTGGTGTGTCCGACCTCACTGTGGTAAGCAGAGAATCTACTAGAGTCTTTGAACTTGTCAGGGGCTCTCATTGGCCTAGGCTTTCCAAAATCTTCCTTCCCCCTTTCTGCTATAGAGATCTTATCTTGCGCATCAGACAAAACACTATAGCTTTTGAAGTGATCATTAGGCTGGGGTCGCTCAGTCCTTCCCTTCTTCGTGGGTCGAGTGCCAGGACTGTTGTTTGGGTTTTCCTCGCTCCTCTTTTTGCCTTGAGGAATGCTCACCATTTTGCCCTTATACTTGGTCTCCTCGTGCCAAAGGTTTCTTCCCATCTGATTTGCTTGGTAGCTCACTCATAAAATTCAGCAAGATCTTGAGCCAGGGACTTGTAAAGGCTTTTGTATCGCTTTCTGTCCTTGTGGAGTCCCGCCAAGATTACTGATAGGATGCTTTCATCAAAGGGTTTTCTACAGAGTTAGCTTCGTGCCTAAACTTGCCTATATAGTCTTTTAGCAACTCGCCCTTGCGTTGAAAGATCATTGCAAGATGATAGGGAGGCACAAGCTGTCGCTTCAGTGCTCAGTATTGATCAATAAATTTCCTTTGACATTTTTCTCAGTTATTGACACTGTGAGCCGGGAGGCTTATGAGCCATGCCTGAGGTATCCCCCCTAATGTGGCTGGGAAGACATGGCATTTAACCAGAGAGTCGATAGTTTGAAGATCCATCTAGACATTGAACGCATCCAGGTGGTTGCATGGATCGCTGTTCCCATCATACAGCAGGATTGCGGGCACTTTGAGCTTTTGTGGAAGGGGCTGTATTTCAATCTCTATAGAGAATGGCGAGTTCTCCTCACGATGAGGTTGATTGTCTTGGGATTAAGGATGGTCCTCCAGCTGTTTAAGCCTTTGGAGGATTTGCCTCGTTAACAAATCTTGAGCTTCAGGCTGGGTGCCAGAGCTCTAAGCTCGCTGCGAGCCCCCAGATTGCTGATTGTAGTGGTCATTGCAAGCTTCTTTCTGAGCTTTCTCACACAGTTGCGGGAGCTATGCTACAATTTCTTCTTGCCTTTATGCATCTCGGGCTTGCGCTTGTGCTAGCGCCTTAATAGTTTCAGCCAGCTCCCTGACCATGTTCTCAAGCACGGGTAGCGAACGATGAGGTGTTGGCACTCCTTTAGTTTCGAGGATAGCAATAGGTTGAGGACTTCGGCAATGGAAACATCTGCTGACTGAACAATTGAAGTGTTAGAACTCCTGGTAGTTCTCCCTCTCACCATTGTATCAGGTTGGAAAAGCGATTCAAAAAATAGATGGGCCCTCCTTCTAGTACCAAAATGTTAACGATGAAATCTGATTCTACCAAGATTCTAGCCAACGAATATAGTTCTTGAACCCTAAGCTGCTTTCTGGTCTACGAGATGTGAGGAAGGGAAGAAGAAGAAGAAGATGGAAAGGGTGAGAGACAATGGAACTTAGTATTTTAACATGGTTCGGCTAAATTCGGACTGCAACAGACCCTACGTCCACATTAGCTTTGTATTGATCTTTGAAAAATTTTACAGAGTATTGGCTAATCTCTTTTTGCCTCTCTTCTCACAAGAGTTTTCTTCCTCCTTTTATAGAGGAAGGAATGTTACATGTAATGATTACAAGTTGTAATTCTATTACATTAAGCATTAAATGTACAAGACAGTATAATCTCCTGTAATTTGACTTCTGTAGGTTACTTTCTATGGGGTGGGCCCCCTTCGGTTGGCTAGAATACAGAATTGACATGGGCCTATCTGGAACTCTTTCTTGTGGAGCCCTCGGCCTCAGGGGAATGCTTGTCTTTTACGAACTGGGATCCCTGGTGGGAGGTCACTGTTATTCTACGAGCAACAGGTTGAGCTTGAGGTCGGGAGGCGAGCTCGATTTTTGTGCGAGCAAGGACTTGGCGAGCTGGGATACGGCGAGCTGGGACAATTTATCGAACTCACGAGCTGGGACCTCGCGCACTTGTCCTTAGCGAGTTGAAAATCCTTTGGACTTAATTTCTACCGAGCTTTCGGTTTGCCTGGGTGAGACCAATTTTCACCTATAACACTAATCAATTGAAAAAAATATCGACACAAATAAAAATATAAAGGAAGATATTACCAATAGAATTAAAAAGAATGATAAAAATGAAATAATTTTCGACAGAAAATTTTTCACCAATTTGAATATAAAAAACCAACAATTCAATTTGATACCAAGTAGGATAACTAATGCTAGTGCCTCAAACACTGCCATCCAAGTATAGAGATAATATAGAGAGAATATATAGTGAAAGATTAGAAAAATAGAGAATGAAATATGAGACTATATACCGATTTTGGATTTAGATTCTTTTATAACATAGATATCAAGAACACAAACATTTATCTGGAGAAGAAAGCTACAATACATGATCTCAACTAAAAAAAAAAAGATTAAATAAAAATGGAAGAAATTCTCATGATAGTAGGTATTATCATTTTCAATTTCTTAAGCAACACTAGAAAGTTAGATTAAAATGGTTGATCCAAACTAAAGAGAATTAAGTTTAAAAAAAATTGAAACGTTTACATTGTGTTTATGAATAAATGAAATTCCTCACCCAATGAAATTAAAGGAGGGGAAAATCTTCCTCATGATCATTGAAGAAAAAGTGACCATTACCATTATTAGAATTTCAAATAAATGACCATTCAATTCTCATCTAACCCTCACTGACTTACAAAGATGGGACAAGAAAAAGTTGAATTGAGAAGTTGAATCTTTAGATAGTGTGATTAATGAGTGTTATGATTGGACCAAAAACAAAGCTTGCCAATCAATTAAATAAAAATATAAAACTATTTGTATTTCATTTTATTTTTAATTTAATTGTTAACTACTTTGTATGTTTTTTTTTACAAAGAGTGAAATTCACATACTTTGTATTTATAAATTTGAAGATTATAATTTATTCGTCAATTTAAAACATAAAATATTACTAGCTCTTAGACATTGTTATTAACTTTGTTTGGGAGGATGACATCTATAGAGATTGTTTGTGGCATTTAGAAACTCTAAGTTAGATATTATTTTTTTAATTCATAATAAATTATAATTACAAGAAATTAAATAAATAAATTAATATGAATTTATATTATAAATATAGCCGGATGATATGTCGAAGAAGTCTTTAATTTGGTTGGGTTTTTGTTTATAAGTATATCCCTTCCTATACATATCATTTGATTTGGTCCAAACTGGAGTTAGAAGAAGAATAAAACTTGGGTTACAACCAAAAAAAAAAAAAGAAAAAAAAGGAAAAATAAGACAGTGAGACGATGACAGGGCAGTTTGGGAACAAAATGTTAATGATCCAACTTTCTAGTCATTTTCCCATCTACGAAGACAAAATTTAACGGTGAGTCCCATGTCTTATTTTTCTACTCTTTTTCTTTTCTTTGTAATTTCTCTCAAAATTTGTTTTTAACCCCTTTAATTCTTTCTGATTGTTTTATTTCCATCCTTTTTCTATCGTACCAAACAAGGGTTAGTGCCAAATGTTGTTTGCTTGGTTCCGATAAGTCCCAGAGCATGAGACATTGGTTTTGGACATGTTCCGCTTCTAGATGTGCGTTTTGCAATTGCCATTGGTTCATCGATGCATCTTTCAATATCCTATTAAATGCTCATCAATTTCCTATCTTCGTGCCATATATAATAATTTTTAAATCAAGATATGTATTATGAATTTTTTTTTTTTTCAAATTGTGAATCATAAAATATAATGTGTTGAGATATCATCTTGATTTGATAAATAATTTTATAAATATAATATATGTGTATATTTAAAAAATATAAAATGATCATATTAACATAATATATTTTTTAAAAATAAGAACAAATAAATCGTACAGTAAATTAAAAGAAGAATCACGAACCTATATAATTTTTTGAGCAATATCAACCATTCTTTGATATTAAGACCGATAAGAAGTGAAATAGAAAGGTTATTGTGTGTGTGTGTGTGTGTGTGTGTGTGTGTGTGTGTGTTTTTGTGGAATGAGAAAAGAAAAAAAGTGATTGATTTTATAATTTGAAATGATATGACTATGAAAAATTGAAAAGTTAAACATCTAAATTTATATTTTATATTATAATAAACCTATTTAGCTTAATTATTTAATCAAAAAGATTATATTTAAATTTATCTTTTAATCTAAAAGTCCATTTATAACATCAGATCTTCTTATTTAAGATAAATGGATGGATTTATTGACCATTTTACATTTTTTTTTTCATTTGAGGTGCAATTTTTGTATCATAAATGTTATGGTGATACATATCATAAATTAAATCACACAATGCAAAAATTAATTCATCCTGTTTATGATTAAAAACAATATAATTAGTAACGCGTGACAATTTTTTTTGAAATCTACGGTATCTATCGTAAATGATAAAAACAATGATGTCACATATATTTTAACGAAAAAGTCAAAAGGTGCTTCTTTGTTAACGTCATGGCTTTCTTATTCTTAGCTGTTTTGCAAAAAGGTCGTTTCATTTATGGTCCCCTGCAGAGGTCAGAAACGTTTTGACGAATTTTGCTTCGTTTTCTTGGCCACCTCCCCAAAAACATACAGTCATATGTTGTGGTGACAAAAGAATGGCTGGCATGTCAGAGAATGACATTAATTATTAGTGATATGTACAAATGACAACATTAATTAATGGTTCGCATGTGAATGAAACCATATTACTTGAAAATGTGTGCTACCAAGAATTCATAGGAGCAAATAGTCCAACAGAAGCCTATGCCCAGAGAAAGAAAGAAACAGGTTCAGTGTGTATGCATGACAGATAAATTTCTGCTCACTTTTACTTTACCAGACAATTTTAAATTACAATCCACTTTTACAATATTATATGTATCCTCACAAATTGTTTCAAGCTGCAAAGTGTTCTAATTTGTGATTCAATGGTTGCATTTTTTTTATTTTATTAGTTATAATATATCCGTAACTATAATTTAAAAACATAATATGAGATATGTTGTCATATGTCTCAAGCGAATATGGATTCCTTTAATTCATAAATTTAAGAAAGAGGTAAATATATAATTTTTTATATAAATTTTTTTATTGAAATGATGCATTCGAAGATAGAAGATTGTGTGTTCCTTTCTTTTTAATTAATAAAAATTAATAATGAAAAAATCAAGAATATATAGATTCGTCTGCAGCACCAGAGATAGCTTCTGCTAGAAGGCATTATAAAATGGATGTGTATGGGGAAATTTTTGCATGTAGACTTAATTCTAGGTCTACACATGAATTTATGGTGTATGAATTTAAATGGCTAATAATAATGGATAGATGGGCCCAATGTCATTCTGGTACTACAAGGTTGAGTCCATTTAAAAGCATTATGTAGTCTGAGGAAACACTTTTGAGGCCTGTATTTTTCACTTGGGCCGAATAAACCCAAGGAAAGATACTTACCACCAGTGCCACGTGAGGTTAGGAATGTCAAATTGTGTTGGATTTAATAAGTTGACTTGAATTTGGTACAATTTTACCCTTTTAACCAACATAAGATTGGTTTCAAAAATATTTCCTTTCAAGGTGTCACTTTAATAGTATTTCTCTTAATGATGCTATGGCACTAATCGGAATGATCTAGTTGCGACGATGTGTCTATTTTTGTTGTAATGTGTTTTTATGGCACGCACGCATAGGTAGGGTATATTGTTGATTATTAACTATGATGACAATTGGTAACAATAAAGTCCACATATAAATGTGATATTGAAGGGTAGGATCCCCTGGTGACAAATTAACTCCTTATCTTGAGAATGAAACATTCAAAGTGAACATTATTAATTGTGATATTAATGTATTAATGATGTTAAAAAGAGTATCAATAGTACTTTTATTGCAATATATATGAGTAAGGCTATTGCAATGTTAATAACAATGATATAATTGATATTATTATCCTAGTTATTGCAATGTCTATGACATTAATAATATTATTACTGCAATGTTAATATCATTGCCATATTAATAATATTAGTAATCTTATTAACACAATACTATTTTCATTATTAATAACAATAATTAACCGTAATAATGTTGGGAATGCTAGGAATATTAACAGTATTAATATATAGACTGACACTTCCAATGGTAATAACAAACCCTTACTTGATAGTGACACTGTCGTTATGTTGCTAATCCGCCTAACACTAATTACATTAGTATTATTTTTAGTGTGTTATTAATATCTTTGTAATGTTGATAACAACAATGATATCATTAATGCAACATTGATGACGCTAACTATTTAATGTCTATAATATTAATTAAGACACTAATAATATTAATGACATTTATGTAGCATGCACGCATTCTATCGACACCAGCCCGTTCTATACGAGGGGTGATTGCAACAATTTTACCTACTAAGGAATGACAAAACGCGAAGATAATGTGTGCACTATATCTGAAGGAGTTTAAGGCACGCTAAGACCCCTCGGGCCCGACGTCATCAGCGCTTGTGGTGCTGTGCCTGAGGTGAAAAGGCTTGTCTCTTGATTGAATTATGCAAGGCATGGTTCAGAGGTGTTGGATTAGACGTTGCATATATGGTCTACCTGATAAAGGCTGATAATGGGTCTACCCTCATTTGAAAAGGCTTTTCTCTCTCATAATGGGTCCAGTACATGCATGCCTAACATGTGCTACCATTTTGCCATCAATACGCTTCTACTCCAGGCATGGCTGGGGAATGTACATTGTCCCACAAATTTTTGAAAATGAAGACTGCAAGCACACAATCAACGTGCACACAGATGGATCCTTGAAAAGACCACCTCCATCTTCGGCCATAGGTTGTGGCTGGTTCAAAGCAAATAACCCTACCACATGCTAAGCAGTGCATCGCCTTTTATAGAGACAAAGGATGGTACACATTGGAGGATACTAATGTTAATGGGCCTTGGTCCGTTTAGGCCCGCATCCGCGCGGATCAAGTCCGGTCCGCGCGGACCGGTCCGTTTATCATCTCTATTGGATACTAATGTTAATGGGCCAAATGATTAGGCTCCATGGCTAAAGGTTTAGGGCAAGAGCCTCGGGATTTGATTATTTACTCTTATTGTTGGCAAGCCTATTGGTTAGTTATTGCTACAATTGCAAGGAGCACAACTGCCCTGGTCGACGTGGACACTGGTGGCACTAGTTATGTAGATCCAATAAAATTAGCCAAAGTGTGGCGTCGGCACATTACATGTGCCAATATCAACAACACATGCCCGAGCAATAATGCATACATAAATCAAACAACTAAAACAAGAGTAGTGTCCTACAACAAGTACAACATTTAATGATGCGAGCAAGAGCCTCAATTTCCTATGTGCATGCCTTCAATTAAGGACCTCCACTAGGAGAGCATCATTGTCACGTGCGCTTATCTTCCCACTCATTGTATGGGTGTGTCACCAAGTCTTGCGCAAGCCCCACGGAGAATAGTCATCAACCAGCAGTGAATGGAAGTGATGTACAAAATATAGAGAAATAGATATCATGAGCATATAAGGTGATTGACGTAACATACGACTTACCCCCGGTTGTACGTCTTTCACCAGTCCGTAAGAGTTATCCAATTGCTTACCCACACTACCCTGCAGTCAACACAATGCATGCATAAGATGAAGTGGCAATACGATAGTGGTAGAATACCAACTGGAATGCATACCCGTTTGCTTGCTCAATCATATTGTCGGTACAATAGTTGGAAACGATGACAAATGCAGTACAATACTCTCACGTCTCTTGTAGAATGATTTCTTCTCCTATCATCTCCTCTCGAAACACGCTCACCCTGCCGTAAGCATCGCTTTGAGTCCAAGTAAATGAGCTCGTTCCTGACCAAATCAACAACAAGAAGATATGAGTGCTCGACGAATGGGGATGAATATCTGTTTGAAAAAATGACATTCGTTACAGCACCTACCACGGACTTGGACATATATGTCACAACTTCAATCACACGGGCTACCATAAGCCTTCAGGATGTAGTAAGCCGGACCCTTAAACCCCTTCTTATAATACCCAGCCACAGTTGACAGCGAGCTTTCCACGTCAATACACATTGCTAGACATGCTAACAACATTAGCGTTGAGAATACCGAAAGAAGGACCACATAGATCATAAACTACCACAGCACTTAACTGAAAATTGCGTTAGCAGCCACCATTTCATCTGGCTCGAACCCGGACATTGCTCCTCTTGCGCCATTATACACGCCACCATGGTTATGACATCACCGACCAACCTCTGGCAAGGCGTAATGCTCAACAACAGATCCCTGGAGCCCTCCATATATGAGTGCTTCACAATGATCTCCCTCTTGGAACGTGAGCTCCGTTAGTCCATACGAGGCGAACCATGGATTAAGACACATCTACCGGCACAAATACGAACATATGTGTATTTATGTCAATGCATAAGTATATATCTATATACATATCTCCATTTATACATGTGCGTGGATACATCTATGTATATGCGGACATATAATATATATATATATATATATATATACATATATGAATATGTAGACATATGTGTAAATCCGCATACATACATGTGGACTTACTTAAGTATACAAGTATACATTCATATTTTTGTGCATATATATATAAATATATATACATTTATAGATTGACTGTCATAATATGCATATATTAAAGCCACGAATGGTAATAGTATTAATTGTCTCAACAGTATAAGGACTGACACTGCCCATGAAAATAACAATAATAATACTAACAATAATAATAAACCCTTGTCTAATAGTGATATTGATGTTATGTGAATAATTTGCATAACACTAACTATACTAGTAGTTTCATTAAACACTGCTAGCCCACTTATATGTACGTATAAACGGAATATATATATATATATGTATATATATATATATATATACACACACACACATGTTAAGAGTTATTGTACTGCTTGCCTGGGAAAGTTTTCAGCTTGCTCAAGTGAGAATATGTAGGCAACAATGCATATTTCATCCTGGTCGAGTTGCATGCCCTTGGATGGATTGAAGGAGACTGGACTCCACTGCGTGCATACAACAGAGAGCTGTTTAGACTAGAAAATGGGGTGCTAACTACAGGTTATTAGGGTTTGGTGTCCACATTACCAGTGGAATCTTCAGCAAGTCTCCGTCCGGCAAGTCAGTGGATGACCACGTCTATTTTGATTTACCGCCCGACCTAGTACTCACAACTGTTGAGTTGCCTCCTCCCGCCTTGGGAGAGAATAGCTTCTTCGCGGTTGTCATCTTCATTTTTGTGGGCTAGACTAGTCAAGAACACACATGGTTAGAGATGGCCTACCATAGGTGGGCTACACACCATCAAGGTCTCAATGAATGTCATGGAACTCCTTCAAGCACATTTATCGTCTGCGTAGTTGCCTTGCCGCCTGTCTTCCCCTGGTGACTTTCTCAAAAGACTTTTCGATGCTAGATACATCCAAAAGCAGCGCTCTCAACATATAATCTTCGTAGTTAGGATGACTACATGTGGGTCCTAGGCGCGTAGATGGAGTGGCATACTTCGGTGAGGTTGCCCCTTTGCCCCTGCTCAGGGACGCCAACGTGGTCTCGTATAGTTGATGCAACCTATCTCTTAGTCCAGCCTCCAGCGATGTCATGTGGACCATTATGCTATCAGGCAATGTCGTTATCTTCTCTTTCAGCAGCTCTACCAAAGTCTCCAACTTGTGTAACCTCGATGCTATGGTTTGTATTAAATGGAACGCATCGCATTAACCATTAACTAAGCGACTTAAATGCACACTGAACATGAAGCTTCATTACTACATTATCATTTGTTGAGGCCCCGTTCCAGCCCTCTGTGGAAGGCTCTTCTTGCATGTGCATGGTCTTCCTGAAACTCAGGTTGTTGCTACGCAATATGCACACAGACACATTTGAACATAACACTAACAATGTGGCTAAACGGTATAAATAAGTTGTACCTTGATGAGATATCGATCACGTAATGATGCATGGATGTTGTTTTGCGTTTGCACAGGTCAGCCATGGTGCCAGATGTCTAGTTGGCCATTGCCGGGTTGGCGTCCTTTTTCCCATTACCGTTGCCTACAAGGTCAACCTTCGTCTCACCACCATACATGCCACCCATCGCTTGTCTCGACGGTCTTCTTCAAAAGTAGTGTTTCAATGGCCAGGAACGCTTAATGTCTTCTGAACCGAGCGAACTAGGGGTAGGTTAAGTAGACAAGTCAGTTCAAGGGTCTGGAGGTGGCTAGCAATTTCAAACTCCCGCCTACATACTGGGGTTGAAAGGAATGCCTAGTGAATAACTGTCACACAACCATTTTCTTGTAAGTATGGTTAAGGGTCAACAATTAAAGAGCCAGGACAAGACCGGCCTTAAAGCATGACAGCACAGACCTTTCTCCTACTTACACTGGTTCTGCCTCCTACTCCATCTCTCCTTCCGTTTCACCCTTCCTATATCGCATTGAATGCCAACCACACCTCTCCCAGGCCATCCCATCATTGTTCCATTGCAACTACGAAAACCAACCTCTCCTTTCTCACTCGTGAAACCAGTCCAGTTGGAGGTGGACTTACATTCCTTTAAGTGCACACATGTATTGACACCAATGTCTGGCCACCAAGTACCCCTAGGGTATTGTTTGTCCATGGTTGCTTCAAGCGCACACATGCATTGGACATCGGCTGGACATGTATACTACTATATCACATATTGCATGTTTCAATAACGAATTCCAAACTGTTTCCAGGGATCACAAGGCTTTCATAGGCTTGTAGTAGCTGAAAGCCACCCCAAAAAAAATTTGTTAGTATCCTGTATAGTTATTATGTGAAAAAAAAAATCTTTTAATTCAGCCTCCGGAATGAAGAATTTTTTTTTTTAAATGTGCATAACTTTTTTTTATACGCTTACTAGACAATACTTTTAACAAAATAAAAAATTACTATGGACCCACTAACTTAACTTTCCTTTTCTTTGGGTACAAATAAAAGAAGAGTAAAATCCACTTTTTAAAATCTCTACTCTCTTTCTTTCTCTCTGCAATGTCTTCCTCTCTCCTTGCATTTTTGGCTTCTCTTCTTAACTCACATTTTTTTTTAATCTCCATTGGAGGAGGCTTGAAACAAAAAGTTGTGCATGGGAACATTGAAAGAGATTCAAGAAGCCTTTAGGAATTAAAATAGTAATTTTATTCTTTCACTATTATTCAACAAAAGTATTAAAGAAAGGTAATTATTTTTTAACTCTTGATACTTGTCTCTTTATTTTTCTTTTTGATGAACTAATTTTTTGAATTTTATTATATCTCTTCACTTTTTTTTTCACTTTATATTTATGATGTGTGGTTAGTTTTTCTTTTAATATATGAATTGCATATTTATTAAGATGAACAAGGAAATTAGTCTATATAAAAATAAACCCCATTTTACAATTTACAGATTTCAAAGTCGCACTAACACAGAGGAATCCATGAAATTTTATTATTTGGAACCTAAAATTAGGTGCCCTCATGCACGCATATTGAAGGTAGTGTTAGTTTTTAATAATGAAATAAAAGCATGATATGTTGTTGACCGGATTGACTAGCATTTGATGAAATCGATTGTATTATGGCTTTGGTTCTGATTAAAATCATAATGTGGGTTAAGTTTTACTTGTACATTAGATGTTGTATTGAGCTTGTCATTGAAGTTTACTATAATTGCATATATTGTCATAACTGATAACAAGATTTTCCTTTTACTATCATTAAATTTATTAGCAAAGATGTATAATTGATGTTGTCAATTACATTTATAACTGTTTATATTGTTATTACTGGAACTGATAGATCTGGAAAGTTCAAGTGACTTGCCAATTACATAATTGATGTTGCCAATTACAATTAAGATTACTTGTTATATGCTTATTACTTCTATAAAAGATGTTGTAATGAATTGCTTCAATAATTTTTTTTAATTGTATTTAAGTTCAAGTGACTTTAGTTTAACTCATTATATAAAACTTAATGACAGACAAAATAGAACATTTTACAAAAAAAAAAAAAAAAGTAGTGTTAGATTTTAATAATGAAATAAAAACTAATTTTTATATGTTCTATAACAAATTTTATAATCTTTTGTTTTATCACTATATTTTTTCTGATCAAGAGCTTTTTCAAATTTACATGGGTAAGTTAAAAAGTATTGATGTGTTTTTTAAAAGAGACAAAGAATGTGCTAGTACTTTCACAATTGATCCACCACATGTTGGTGCTTCCATTCTAGAACAACATAACTTATAATTGCAAGGAATCAATCATGAAGAAATGGATGCTTTCCATTTGAAGCATGATTCTAGATTATGACCTATGATTTGGAGATTTCTTGTGAATCAAATAGATGAAGTCTGTTGTTCTTATCTTAAGGCAGGTCTGCATTAACCCAATCTTGTTGATTATAAATTTTCTGGTTATGGCAATCAATGCCACCACTTCTAATCTTCTTGGTTTGAGTTGTTTCTCTCTTGATTAGAGTATTCTCTTACTAAAGATGCTATTTACTATTAACCATGCTACCTTTTTGGTGAGCCACCTTTAGGTTGTTCAGGTTCTAATGCATTCATAGAGGATGATTTCAAAAATCGAAAGAAAATATATAATGGAGAAAATTGTCCACTTGTGAATTATGTGAGAAAAGATCCAAATTCTCTTCATCATCAAGTTGTGAAATCTTGTGATGATTTGATGAAACAATTGCAACATATTGATAGAATTATCAAAATGAAGTCATTAGAAAAGATTGAGAACAATCATCTGAGACTTAGAGCATCAATAGATTATGTTAAATGGTTGACATTCCAAGCTTGTTCTTTGAGAGGCCATAATAAGAGTCAAAGTTCAAATAATTGAGGAAATTTTATTGAATTGTTGAAGTTTATTGATTCCCACAATGAGAAAGTTCAAAATGTTATTTTGGAAAATGCTCCACAAGTTGCTGCGTATATCTCTATTGATATTTAGAAAGAAATCTTTCATATTTTTTCAAGTAATTTGAGAAAGTCAATAAGAGAAAAGATAAGAAATGCAAAATTTTTTTTATCATCATTGATGAAGCTCAAGATGAATAATGATAATAATAAAAAAAGAGTAAACGACTATTGTCTTAAAATTTGTTGACAAGGATGGTTGCCTTTAAGAATGCTTCCTTAATCTTGCACATGTCATTGACACTATTGCAATGACTTCGAAAAAACAGTTACTATTTACTTTTTCTCATCACAACCTCCAAATTAAAAGCATTAGAGGCCAAGATTATAATAGTGCTAGTAATATGTGAGGTGAATGGAATAGATTGCAAGCTTTACTTCTTAATGAATGCCCATTTGTATATTATGTCCATTGCTTTGCTTAGAGATTACGATTGGCGTTGGTTGCACTTTCAAAAAAAGTAGTTCATGTGCATGCTTTTTTTTTTTCACAATTGACTATTATTATGAATATTGTTGGTGCTTTTTACAAAAGACATGATAAATTACAAACAACCCAAATAATTAAAATTGCAAATATGGTTGTTATTGATGAACTTGAAACAGGTAGAGGGACAAATTAAGTTGAAATGTTGCAAAGAGCTTGAGATACTTGATGGGACCTTCATTTCCATTCTATTAGCAGCTTGATGAAAATGTATGGAGCAACTTTTACTATCATCAATAATATCATTGATGAAGGAGCCACTTATTCACAAAAAGGTGATGCTTTTGTTGTGAGTAACATATTAGTATCATTTGATTTTGTTTTTATCTTGCGTTTAATTATTGAGATCATGGGAATTATGAATGATCTTTGCCAAGCATTGCAACAATAATATCAAGATATTATAAATGCAATCCATTTTGTTTCTTCAAAAAAAATCTCTACTTCAAATATTAAGAGAATATAAATAGTTCAATGTTCTTGAGAAAGTCAAAAGATTTTATGGAAAACATCAGATTGAGGTCTTTGAAATGGATGAACAATATTGAGTAAAGGTTGCTCTTGCCAATTGAATGTAATTGTGGAGCATCATTAATAAGTTGATATATATTTAGCTGTTATAGATGTTAGTCGAATATAGGTGCCCTAGAGTTAATTTGATTGGAGCTTTATTGCATCTATGAGTAAGCGATCTGTGGATTTGGATAATAAAGGTTGAATATTCATCTTATATTGCATGTTATGTTCATAGTTATGACTCATGCATAAATAAGATGAAGC